>PVKV010009527.1:42150-80741 GCA_004027835.1 Alouatta palliata
TGCAATGGCGCGATCTCGGCTCACCGCAACCTCCGCCTCCTGGGTTCAAGCAATTCTCCTGCCTCAGCCTCCCGAGTAGCTGGGGCTACAGGCACGTGCCACCATGCCCAGCTAATTTTTGTATTTTTAGTAGAGACGGGGTTTCACCATGTTGACCAGGATGGTCTCGATCTCTTGACCTCGTGATCCACCCGCCTCGACTTTTTTTTCTACCTACCTTTTTACTTAGAATAATAATTTTAAAAAGTAACAGTTGCCTGTCCGCATCCATTTCTATCTGGTCTAAAACAATTAATTGGTTATAAGTCTTTTAACTCTTTAGGCCCTCAGCAATAGGAAGCCCTTCCAAGAAAAAAATAACACTGTAGAATTATATAACTTCTCCTGTAACGAAACCTTTTCTCTCCCAAATACCAGTATGTGATACAATACAAAAATGAGGAGAAAAGTAGATTTATCTATTGTTAGCAAGTCTATAACAATTTAAACACCAAGAACCTGGGAGTTCTTGCATTTAATTTATACCCTCCTCAGGATGCTATACCTATAAAGATAAATTATCTAGAAAAAAGATTAAACTTATTAAATTCTAACTTAATGTTGGTCCTACAATTCTCAAGTAAGATTTATCACAAGGTCCAAATAACTCTTAATAAAGAAGGGAAACACATTGTAAGTCTAATCAAAAATATAATAATGCATATGAGTTTTTTTCTGGATAATTAGGCTGTTTACTGCCTTCTGCTTCTACATGTAATCTTGGATGCCCAGACCTTCACTATCTTTATCATATTTATTGGTATATTAACTTTAAACATGTTCTTATAAATGTTATGCCAAATACAGCAGAAGAAAAGGCACAATTAAGGACTTGAATCGTAATAGCTCAAAAAATAGATCTGATCTGAAATTTTTTTTTAAACTAAACCCTGGGCCTGACTCCATCTCACCTCTTAAACAATGGGCTGCTACTCAAATCAGACCATGTCCTCCCCAGTTATCCAAATTGCTAATATTTAAATCTATTACCACCAATCAGACTACTCTAGAAATAAGCATTTCTAGTTCCATAAACCTCACCAAATGACCAAATCAAACAACCCTAGGAATGAGCCTCCTAGTGTTGTGAGAACTGTTGCTGTTGTGTTGGCCTGTGTATGAATTCTGTGGAATGCTTTTTGGCCAAGAGGGACACTGAAGGCTAAGCTCTGATTTTTTTTTTTTTTTTATCTTACCCAAATTTCTACTTAAAGTCTAGGGAGTCATGCCCTACAAACCATAAATTCTGATCAGATGGGTTTTATTTAACCCTGTATATTGTAACTTACTTTTCAATCTAACTCTGACATAACATTATGAGACAAGGGAAAAAAAATTAACCCCAAAATATATTTCGTCACCATGCCTTAAAATTGCCCTGCAAAATCTCTTATAGGAAGAATCCACATTCTATAGAGAATCCCCTTCTCCCTTCCTTCCTTCCATCACAGATCAACGAGATAATCAACTAAAAGCCAGGCATCTTTTAAGTCCAATAAAAGCAATTTACAACCTGCTCTCTCTAATGTCTGCTATCTAAAAGCTTCATCTGCACAATAAACTCGGCCTCCACAATCTTTTATATTTAACCTGAACATTTCTTTCTATCAATCCTTGGTCTTCAGAGAACCTCAATCAATTGTCAGCCAGTAAATGTTTAAATTTACCTATAGCCTAGAAGTTCCCTCTTTGAATTTTCTGCCTTTCTAAACCAAACCAATGTATTTATTAAATGTATTTGATTAATTTCTCATGCCTCCCTAAAATACATAAAATCAAGCTATACCCCAACAGCCTTTGCCACATGTTCTGAGGACCTCCTGAGGGCTATATCATGGGCCATGGTCACTCATATTTGGCTCAGAGTAAATTCCTCAAATATTTTAGAATTTGACTCTTTTCATCAACAATGTTAAACACTTTTTGTCCAGGTACTTGTATTAAATGTTCAACAAATATAAGGGATAAAATTAAAACCATTAAACACGCTTTGAATGAAGTGACCTGCTAAACAGGCTTTGTGTGGACAACATGGCTATTTATTCACCTGGGTGCAGGCAGACTGAGTCGAAAAAGAGTCAGTGAAGGGTGGTGGGATAGGAGTTGATTTTATAGGTTTGTGTTAGGCAGTGGAAAGTTACAGAAGTTACAGTTCAGGGCAGTTTTTGCAAGCTGGGAAGGGGTCTTAGGGTCTGGAGTCATAAGGTTGACCAAGGACAGTTACAAAGTCCAGTTACCTTATCAGTTGAGGCTGGAATAAGGAACAATAGAAGAATGTCTCAAAGTCAGTTAGGTGCCGCAGGGGTTGATCATTCTCCTTTTTGTGGCTTTCCAGTTACTTCAGACTTTCTAGTTCTAGAAACTCATCTGGAATGTATATGCAGGTCACAGAGGTTACCAATGCCATCCATGGCATGGTCAGTTGGCCCAAAACACCTCACATTCCTGTCTTTTTATATTAGTGATATAAAGGAAAGAGAAGTGAAGAGTGGAAGGCAGTGATATTAGGAAGGCCAGCACAGAGGGATGATGGGGCAATGTTTCACAGGGCTTCTTCAAGCTGGATTGAAGGCAGCATGGAAATCTAAATATGGGAAAGAATTTAGACTTCTGGGATATCTCAGGGAAAGGGGTGATATTATGGGATTGTTATAAGGAACATTTGTTGTATTGACTGATTGCTTATCTCTTGTATACACTTTTGTAGGAATTGAGATATTAAGCGGAAAACATAGTGTCCAAATAAGAGTAGAAAGATAGGTTTCAGAGGACTAAGTATTGGAAGAAGCCATGACACCCAGTTAGAAAGTATCCAGCCAGTCCAGTCAGGTCCAGAATAACCATTTGCCTTATTAGTGAGCTTTTGGGCTTTGTCTTTTAATCCATCATATATATGCAGACTGGTTTACATAAAAACAACATTCTTCATTTAGGAATAGGCCAAGACCTCCTTTTTTGGCAGTCAGTAAGTCAAGACTCTGCTGTTTTGGAGGACAGCTGCTGGAAGATAGGAGGGTATAGGGGTTTGGTACAACTGGGTGGATGGGAAGTACAACCTGATTGATGAGGTGGAGGTCTTATACTAGTCTGTGGGATTTGTCTGGTTTTGGACAGGTAGGATAGGGGAATTGTAAGGAGAGTTAGTGGGAACTAAAAGGCCATGTTGTAGTAAGCGAGTAATAACAGGCTTTAGGCCTTTTAAGGCTTATGCTGGGATGGGGTATTGGCACTGGGTGGGATAAGCGTGGTTAGGTTTTAAGCGGATGATGAGGGGTGAGTGACTTGTAGGAATGAATGGGGAGGTCATGTCCAGCACCCTAGGGTTAAGGCAGGGGGACATAAGGGGAGCTATTGAGGGAGGTATGGGTTTGGGGAGGAGGGTGGCAATGAGATGTGGCTGTAGCTCAGGAATAGTCAAGGAGGCAGACAATTTTGTTAGGATATCTTGGCCTAACAGGGGAACTGGATAAGTGGAGATGATTAGGAAAGAATGTGTAAGGGAATGCTGGCCTAATTGACCTAAGACTTGGAGAGTTTTGAGAGGCCTGGAAGCCTTGTTGTCAATTCCAACAATAGTTATGGAGCCCAAGGAGACAAGTCCTTGAAAAGAAGACAGCGTGGAGTGGGTGGCCCTCATATTGATTAAAAAGGGGATGGACTTACGCCTCCACCGTAAGAGTCACCTGAGGCTCAGCATCCATTATGGTCCAGGGGGCTTCTGGAGATGTTTGGGCAGCGTTAGGTCTTCAGCCACCCAGCTGAGGAGTTCTGGGAAGGATTCGATCTGGGAGTTTTGGGTTGGAGCTTCAGGAGCTCTGGGAGCAGCAACATGAGTCACACAGTCCAACTTCCAGTGGGGGTCCTGCACAGACAGGGCAGGGCTTAGGAGGAATACCAGGCTGTGGGCATTCCTTGGCCCAGTGGCCAGGTTTCCAACACTGGAAGTACGGTCTGGGAGGAGTGGCTGGATGCTGCAGTCTGGGTGCTTTGACGTTTTTATGAGCTGATGGTATAGCTGGAGTTTGTCTTATGGCAGAGGCAAGCATCTGCAGTTCTGAGATGTGCTGCCACTGAGCAGCTTCTTCCCTGTTATTGAACACCTTGAAGGTGAGGTTAAGTCTTCTTGTGGGGTTTGAAGGCCAGATTCTAATTACTGTAGCTTTTTGTAATGTCAGGGGCTGATTGGGTGGTAAAAGGCATATTAAGCGTTCTTCAGGGGTGAGAGTAGAAGTAAGGATGACATTTAAGTCACTCTAGGTGATATTATAGGACTGGGTTAAGTATCAAAACTCTTGTATATATTTAGTAAGATCTGATGAAAAGGAGCCTAACCGTTGGCCTATTTGGGGAAGGTCAGATAAAGATAAAGGAATATGAACCCTAACTATGCCTTCAGCTCCAGCCACTTCTTGAAGGGTGAATTGTTGGGCAGGGGCAGAGGAGTTAGCTGTGGGGCTAAACTGTAAGCTGGACCAGGTATGAGGTGGAGAGGGGACAGGAGAGACATAAGGAGGTGGGTTGTGGGGGGAGGAAGAGGAGGGAGGCTCTGAGGGTGGGGTTGGGCCTGGATTGGGGTCTGGTTCACACAGGCATGGAGGAGAAAGGTCAGAAGGGTTGATGGACAAGGAGGATTCTGAGTTGCTGGTGGAGGCAGGAGGGGCAGATGGAAAAGAAAGAAAGAAAATTAGGGATGGGTTTCATTGAGAGCAGAGATTAGGGAGGGATTGAAGTGTAAAACAATGCCTGGACATTGGGCACCTCAGACCATTTGCCTGTTTCTTGACAAAAATTGTTTAGGTCTCACAGAATTGAAGAATTGAAAAATTGAAAGTGTCATTTTCTGGCCATTGGGAACCATTGTCAAATTTGTATTGAGATCAGGCCATGTTACTGAAAAAAATAAGACATTTAGGTTTTAGATTGGGTGACAGTTGAAGAGGTTTAAGTTTTTTAGGATGCAGGCTAGAGGCAAAAATGAGGAATAGTGGGTGGAATATTGCCCATAGTGAAGGAGATAAGTTTAGTAAGGAGTAGAGTGGAGATGAGGAGAAGGAGTGAGCAGCTACCAGGGTTTTCAGTAGCCATCCCTGACTGAGTCCTGGACTGTAATGTGAATGAGTGATCAAGGCAGGCATCCCTGTGATTGGCCAGACACCAGGGGAAGACTCTCTTCCCAAGTTTGTGACCAACATTGGAGTTTTTGAGCAAAAGGAAGAAACTCCTTTGTCCCTACATGGATAAAAAGTGTCTCCTTTGTCTTCTACTTAGAAGGAGAAATATTTAAAGGAAAAGAAAGAGAGAGGGAAAGACTTGTCTCCTTTTTTCTACCTAGAAGGAGAAGGATTTAAAGGAAAAGAGAAAGAGGGAGAGACTTATCTCCTTTTCTCTAAAGAAAAAGCGAGAGAAAGGGAGAGATTTGTCTCCTTTTCTCTACCTAGAAGGAGAAGGATTTAAAGGAAAAGAGACAGAAAGAGGGAGACTTGTCTCCTTGGGATTTAAAGGCAGAGAGAGAGAAAGAGGGAGACTTGTCTCTGAGGCTTGCCTCCTTGGGATTTAAAAGAAAACAGAGAGAAAGAGGGAGACTTGTCTCCTTGAGATTTATTTGTTTTTATTTATTTGTTTTTTGAGATGGAGTTTCACTCTTGTCCAGGCTGGCGTGCAATGGCATGATCTCAGCTCACTGCAACCTCTGCCTCCCAGGTTCAAGTGATTCTACTGCCTCAGCCTCCTGAATAGGTGGAATTACAGGCGCCCACCACCATGCCTGGCTAATTTTTTGTATTTTTAGTAGAGATGGGGTTTCAATCATATTGGTCAGGCTGGTCTTGAACTCCTGAGCTCAGGTGATCCACCTGCCTTAGCATCCCAAAGTGCTGGGATTACTTGGGTGAGCCACTGTACTTGGCCTTTCCTTGGGATTTAAAGGAAAAGAGAGAGTGAGAGGGAGGGACTGCTTATGCAATATGAAGGTGGCAAGAGAGTTACTGGTCTGATCTGATGCACTGAGATTGCAGGTGGGTCTCTTCACAAAGGGAGAGCAGGGACGGGGGAAGTCTCCCAAAGGAGTACCCCTGTCCCTGGTTTTAGCACCAAATGTTAAATTCACACTCTGAATGAAAAGACCCCATAAACAGGCTTTGCGTGAGCAACATGGCTGTTTATTCACCTGGGTGCAGGCAGGCTGAGTCTGAAGAGAGAGTCAGTAAAGGGCAGTGGGATAGGAGCTGGTTTTATAGGTTTGTGCTAGTCAGTGGAAAGTTACAGAAGTTACAGTTCAGGGCAGTTTTTGCAAGCTGGGAGGGGGTCGTATGGTCCAGAGTTACAAGGTTGACCAAGGTTGATTACAAAGTCCAGTTGCCTTATCAGTTGAGGTAGGAATAAGGAAAAATAGAAGAATGCCTCAAAGTTAATTAGATGTCACAGGGGTTGATCATTCTTCTCTTTGTGGTTTTCCAGTTACTTCAGACTTTCTAGTTCCAGAAACTCATCTGGACTGTATTCACAGGTCACAGAGCTTACCATGCTGTTCATGGTATGGTTGGTCAGCCTAAAAAACTTCACAAAAACAAAATCTGTACCTGTATAAATGTTAAAGTACTTGTATAAATGTTCAATAATTGTTCTTATTGTCTGGGAATACCTTTGTAGTAACTGTATTATTATCCTATTGAGGGAACAAAACCTTTTGGGTCAATGTGGAACTTCTTGGAACCCCTAACATGGGAAAAGGCCAACATAGGTACTTCAATCATGTCAGGGTGCTGTGTTCAAAGTTTCAGCTAGCAACTGTAAATTACTGTTTAACCACATCCTGATATTGCTTGCTGGTTCAGCAGAAACTGGGAGACAAACAACTTCCAGAAAGAGGAAATTAGGTGACTCATGGTCACAAGCCTTCTCCCCACTCAGGACCACGGGGCAAACACTTGGCAACTCAGGAGTCTTGAACTACCAAGCCAATCAGGTAAAAAGGATCCAGAAACCCACCATTTGGAGGGAGGATTGAAAATATACTCCTTCCATTGGCCAACGATCAAGAAATGGAGGAAATTACTTGGGGATATAAGCCCAGGCAGCCCTAACCAGCAAAAGCAACCCCCTTGGGTCCCCTTCCATGTTGTAGAAGCTTTACTTTCACTTTGCTTGCATTGCTGCTCACTCTCTAGGTCCGTGAACTGTTGTTTGGAGCAGTAACACTTACCGCGGGGCTAAGGCTCTCTGCTTGATTCTTCGAGCAAAGGAAAATAAGAACCTGAGCCTGGAGACCAAGCTCAGCATGGAAAAAGGCCCTTTGCAGGATCATTCTTACACTCAGCAACTGCATTTTTGGCAACACTATTATAGTTTAGTGCAGTTGAACTAATTTGAATTACAGACATTTTAGTTTTTTAGTATTCTAATGGCTACATTTGCTTATCAAAGGTTAAAATTTAGATTCGTTGATTTAAACCAGTAGTTCCCAGCTATGGACCAAGTGTCTCCAGGGCACATTTTTCAGTAGCTGGAAATACTTTTTCTTGTTTGCACAAAGGGGAAGTTCCCATTGACATTTGTAGATAGAGGCCAGATGGTGTTTTATACTTCAAAGTGCATGGGGCAGCCCATTACAACAAAGCATTGTCCCGCCCAAAATGTCAGTTATGTTAGGGTCAGGAAACTCCAATCTAAACATAAAAATAATATGAATAAAAATGTTAAAGGAAATACACATAAATGCATTGTTACTCAAATTAGTAAATATTATGGATGTATAATATTTAGCAGATTTGTGGTTATTCAAAGGCAAATATAGATGTATATGAGAGATAAAACACAAATATACATTTTAAATAGATGAGTCAGCATTTTTTATGAAAAATTATATCAGAAATGACAGTAACAAATAGGCAAGAAATTTGTGCATGTAAATGGCATACCCATATTGGAACTCACAGATTAAGTGTAAAATGCGTCTCATGAAATGTCATGGGTGGAGATGGATAGAAGCCTGCATCATGGGTGGTAAAAGAATTTACTGAAACAGCAATAAGTTAAATAACACAAGTTTATTAGAGAGAAAGTACATTGCAAGGAAGCAACAGGCAACATGGCAGAGAAGGAGGTCTGCAAAGAGGCAGGGGCTGGAGCAAAGTTTTATAGGGTCATGGTACTTGAACTACATACATGGAGTGAGGTATTTGGGAACAGGATATTGTGCCACTGGGTTTTTTGTGGTTAGCTGTCTCAAAATAATTGTTCTGCGCCACCTGGGATCCCTTCTTTTTTGTTGTTAACTTATCTAATTGCTCTCTCTCTAGTGGAGTCCCTTCCTCTTCGTTGTTAACTTGTCAGGACTCCAGATGAGATATTTAGCAGTCATTTGTAATACAATTTACTGTGGAGAGCTGTGAAATGGGAAGGTTATATTTTTTCTGTTGGTGAAAAGAGAAACAGGAGATTGCTTCAAAATGGGGTAGCCTACCATAAAGAAATGAAAATACTGGAAGCTTTATGCTTTCAAGTGTGTGCTTGACACTTCAAATGACCTGGATTACATTTTGTTTACTCTGCCCTTAAATTTATTAAATCTACAAAGTTCCAGTTGAGTATACATGTATACTCTAGCTTTTCTGTAACCACTATTACTGAAACCATGGTACTGAAATCATCTTGTTTGTTAGAATTCTGTAGATTGTCAAATAAACTCTAGAAAAAGTGAGTATAATTGCAAGTTGATTATCAATAAATATCAACTGATAATGGTTGCTGGAAGCATTTATATTTTATTAGATTGAGACAGTTTGAAATTTAAAGACAACTTGAACTTGCTTGCTTGAAGTCACAAAATACACATTCCAAATTTGAAAGAATGGAGGTGAGAAAGGAGGCAGCTTAGGAAGAAACTGGTGCTTTCAAATATTATAGTATTTAAACCTTACTGTAACTACTTTAAGGATATCATCATCATTATATAAAAAGAAATGAGACTAATTGTTCTCAGTGTCCTTCAGCTCCTAATTAGGGAGGTAGCTTGAATTCAGTTTCTTTGAAATAAAAACTACTGGTCTTTCCTCATATCACGCTCCTCCTTTTTGACAGAATTTATATTAATGTTCATGACTTCATTGAATATGCTTTGCATGAGTCATTTTGCTGAAGGTTAACAGATGAAAAATACACACACATTGTTGATGAGGGGCTCCTAATGCAGACTTGATGAATGCAGAAGATGGAATGCAGTACATGTTAATAATATACATAGAATATTCCACTAAAATACACCTTTAAATTTGAAATATGTAAAAGTAATCTAGTGTAATTAGAGAATTTAAAATCTTTATATTTTATTTACCTTGGCAAGATCTTTGGAATCTAAAAAATGTGTCACATCCAAGTAGTATTTTACATTTTTTCTTTTTGCATTATTTACTTATCTATAGAGACCCTTAATACTGCTTATTTTTCCGAAGGTATAATCACATTATATATTTCTTCATGTCAAATTTTAATTCAAGTATCAAATTACCATTTTAACCAACTCTTCCTTGTGTTCCTGGATACCAATCAGGTTTAATCACACTGAGTTGGAATTCCTAACCACTATCTTAATGAGTGAACGTGCTATGTTACTGTGGCTGGATGTCTTGGCTTGCCAGAAAACCTTGGCTTTATCATTTTAAAAGTTGATTCTGACTTCTTAAAATGTTATTTGAGTTACTTGTTTGATTGTTCATTAAAACAGTATTATAAATATAGTTTAGCTTCAAATTACACATTTTCCTTGTGTTAAAGACTAGAATACCTCTGACTCATTTCGTATAAAAAGAGAGCTATCCAGAAATTATTAGAGTATACAAAATATAGGAACATTTATTTATTTATTTATTGAGAGGGAGTCTTGCTCTGTCTCCCAGGCTGGAGTGCAGTGGCATGATCTCAGCTCACTGCAACCTCTTTCTCCCGGGTTTAAGCAATTCTCATGCCTCAGCCTCCTGAATAGCTGAGATTACAGGTGTGTGCCACCATGTCTGGCTAATTTTGTATATTTTTGGTAGAGGCTGGGTTTCACCATATTGGCCAGATTGGTCTCGAACTCCGGACCTCAAGTGATCCACCCACCTTGGCCTCCCAAACAGCTGGGATTATAGGCACGAGCCACTGTGCCCGGTCAGGAATATCTTTTTAGAGTAAAACGAGTAATTGATTATTTTTGGTTTATATAGTGATAAGACATTTTGATACTTTCAACTTCATTTATTTTCTGTGTTGTTTTAAAGACTTTCTCTCCTAGATAACAATAAGAGATAATTTTGTAACTCTGCTGATTCTGCATCAATTTTCATGGTTTTTGAATGGTGGCTTACTACCTAGACTGTTCAAATAAGGATAATCGTGAGAAATTGTTTTATAATAAAGTTTTATGAAATCCAAGGTTAAAGAACTTTAAAATGGTAACTTT
Source organism: Alouatta palliata (assembly GCA_004027835.1). Lineage (NCBI taxonomy): Eukaryota > Metazoa > Chordata > Mammalia > Primates > Atelidae > Alouatta > Alouatta palliata. Next base: position 52,628 of record PVKV010009527.1, read on the forward strand.
ACTGACTGCATAGAAAGTGACTAAGAAACAAAAAAGGTGTTAACATCTTTCTGTGTATATTGGGCCAAATTGTTGGGTGAGATGAATGAAGTGCAAAATAAGGAGGATGAATTGATAAGGAAGGAGGAAGGGGAAATAGTTCAACTCTATGAACTCATAACTGATATGTTTTCTGCTACAGGAAACATTTTCTATGTTCTCTAAAAGGAATGCCATTATGGTTTAAAATAGGTTTATGGGATGTTAACTTTTTTTTCCAAAACACCTTGTATTTAAGGTCAAATGTTTTGCTTGTCTTTCAAATAAGAATAAATAAATGCCACAAAAGCATTCTTTTTATAATGGTGTTTTCAAAAGCATGCAAATCAAAGAGATCTGCAAACACTGTATTATGGGAGGACCAAATTCTGTCTTCATACTGATGACTGCCTTATGATTAACAGAGCTAAAATGGTTATGACTGAAGAGTTTTTTTCTTTTTTCTCTCCCTCTTTTTCTCCTCCTTTTCTCTCCCCTCCTTTCTTCCTTCCCTTCTTGTTTTTCCTTTCTCCCTTCCTCCCTCCTTCTCTCTCCCTCCCTTCTTCCCATTCTTTCTGATTGCTAAGAATACAAAGAACCTCTACTTGTTAAAACAGTTACTTTAATTTGAGAGAAAAACATGATATTTCTATTCTTAAAAAAGTATATAAGCAAAATCTATTCTAAATTCTTCTTAATCTCCAGATAATTGATTTATATTTCAAAATAAAATATGGGACCTATGGGAATATGTTATGATTTTCTTTTCTCTTTTTAAAAATAGTCATTTTACTTTAGAATAAAAATTAACCAAACAAGATCCTTTGTCATAAAAAAAACTTTATAACCTTCCTTATCAAAAATATATCTTCATTTTCATAACTTCCTTCAAATGTCTCTCCCCTACTTACTGGTTTCTTATTACCTTGTTTCACAAATAACTTTTTCAAGCTGATAATTTGAATTATACGTAGATATTTTTTCCAATAACTCAGAAAATTCAGCTAACAACATTAAATTAGTCTTAATTATCAAAGAAGGCATACAAACCAGAATTATTTCATTTTGGCTGGTGGGTTTCTATGCCAGACTTTGACACTCAAAATATCCAGCAGAGACAGATAGAAAACAGACAAAAAATGTATGCTGACAATTCTGAAGAAGTTTCTGTTTTTATTAATAATTTTAAAGCCAGCTTGTTTGTTAAAAATTTCATTAAGTCATGTGAACTTGAAAACTACTTTGGGCTTAATTTATGAGTGCTCTTTTGTTTTTATAAGCCAATTTGATAGATGTAACATATAACAAATGTACATACATAAATACTTCTAGACATGTATACGTACACTTAAACAGAGATCCAATAGTTTTGCCTCAGAACTCTAGCCTTGTGATAGTAATACAAACTCACCAGTTTAGAGTCTACATTTTGCTTGCCCAAATAGGTAATGCAATAAAGACTGTGAACCAACATTTTGTGTAAAACAGTTTCTAGTCAGGCGTGGTGGCTCATGCCTATAATCCCAGGACTTTTGGAGGCTGAGGTGGGTAGATCATGAGGTCAGGAATTTGAGACCAATCTGGGCGACATAGTGAAACCTTGTCTCTACTAAAAATACGAAAAATTAGCCACATGTGGTGGTGTGTACCTGTAATCCTAGCTACTTGGGAGGCTGAGGCAGGAGAATTGAGTGAACCTGGGAGGCGGAGGTTGCAGTGAGCTGATAGCACGCCATTGTACTCCAGACTGGCCGACATGCAAGACTTCATCTCAAAAAAACAAACAAACAAACAAACAAAAATCACCATGCCAGTTTGATTTTTCAAGGCCACACTTCCTCAGACTCCAAAGAGCACTGGGTCCCAAATGTACTACAGAAGAACATCACCTGGAATCTACTAACCAGGCCCAACCCTGCTAAGCATAGCAGTGTAACAGCTGGACTGCCTCCCACTTTCTCATTCAACAGCCAACTCCAGATTCCAAAGAATGTTGTGACCAAACAGTGTTACAAAGAAGATCATTTTACAAAATTCTAATTTCCTATGACTGTGTCAGACACACACAGTCATCAAAACACAATCCAACTGCTGCAGCAGCAAACAAGCTCCAAGTGTGTCCAAACGGAAACACTCAGTGTGTGCTTCCTCTCTCCGTCAGTTGGGCTTGATCAACTGCAAACAAAACTTCCATAGGAATTTCTCAGTTGAGAGGAGCCCATCCCACTGTCTGGTACCCACAAAAGACATTCACTTCCCTGGACACACACAACACACAATTACAAGCACACTCCCAAGTGTATCCATACAGAAACAGGGTGCTTTCCTCTCTCGGACAGTTGGGCTTGTTCAACTTGGAAATGGAAAACCCTTCAAAATTTTCCCAAATTGTGAGGAGCAGATCATGCTGTCTGGGCCCACAAAGGACGCTTACCTATCCAAGTAGCTGCTTCAGCTCCAGATGTTACATTCCAGCTAGCAGAAAGAAGAATGAGATGAAGAATTCCCTGGCTGCATTTTAAGAAAGATGCTGGGAAACTAACACCTGACATATCTACTGGCCGGAACTCAGTCATATGACTGTACCTAGGAGCAAGAGAAGCAAGGAAATGCAGCCATGCACCTCCATAGCCCTCTATTGCTGTGGGAAAGGGGGGATAGAGATTAGAGAAGAGGGAGTGGTTTTCCACGTTTATTTCTTGATTTTGCAATTCCAGACATTTTCTGTTAAAGTGCTATGAAAATGTACGATTGGGATCTCTTACATCCATTAAATCTCATGTCTTGCTCCTCCTCCTCACCATTTATGTTTCTTCCCCATATTTAAAAAAATTAAATCTCTATTTATTGTTCACTATTATTTTTACAGAGTAAAGATTGGTCACAGGTGTTCTGTATAGTTTTATATTTCCTTTCTCATACAAGTTTTGATTTTCCTGGAGATAATAATGTACTTGACTTTTCATTTACTCACTTGTTTCTATACCTATTGTTGATTTGTCTTTCAATTGTTCAAATACAAGTAAAACTCTCGTAATAAAGTTTAATATATCAGATAATATTTTTTTCCTGAAAGCCACCTGGAGGCCTCTGCCCTCTTGGTTTATTCAACACTAGATGTTCTCTAGGCCTGTTAATCAGCTGTCATCCTAAGGTTGTATTCCCCTGCATCCTGTGAAGTTCCTTCCAATTTTACTTGTAAAAACAAACCTTTTTGGCAAATGCTGTCTTTTCTTCTAGCTTCAATTATTCCTTAATATTTAGGGCAGTATTTCTCTATAAACTTCTAGGAATTTGTAAATTTTTTGAGACCTTGAATATAAAAATATGTCTTTATTTTACCTCTCATATTTATTAGCTTGGCTGGTCATAGAATTCTAGAGTTTAAAATAGTTTTATCTTGGGATTTTATTTCTTTATTTTTTAGGTTTCAGGTTTTTCGGGAGTTTGATGCCATTATGATTGACAATTCTTTAAAATTGCCTATTTTTTTTAAAAAAAAACTATTTATTCTAGAAGCTTTTAGGTTTTTTTTCCCTAGAGTTCTGAAACTTCACAATGATACACTTCTATAAAAACTTTTTCCATTCATTTTACTGGCCATTTGATTGGCTTGATCAGTGTCTAAGTTATATCCATGTATATAAAATATTACTTTTTTATTTCAATGGTAATTACCTTGCTTTCCATTTTTCAGAAACTCATATTAAACATTAGCATTCTTCTTCTGGAATTCATAATACTTAAATATTGGCTCTCCTAAATTGATTATCTGATTTATTCTTATATTTTTTGGTTTATCTTTTTTTTTTTTGGTTCTCCTTTTTAAGAAGAAAAGTTTTTCAACTTTGTCTTCCAACTCTTCTACTGAATTTATACTTCTTCTACCAAAATTTTAAGTTCCAATAACTTTTTGTTATCAAAGAATTTCTTTGTATTCTTTTACTATTTTAATAATTTAATATTCTGTTGTTTTGGGGGGCTACTGATTATTAAAACTTTTGTATCCTAACCATTTATGTAACCATTCTGATTCTTCAGAAACTTTGTTTTGATATTTTTGTTTTTGTTGCTGTCTTTCACAATGGAAACTTTTCTAAACTGTCTGCTGTCTTCATATTTAAGAGTGAGACAATAAAATGTTCATTCGGAATTGTGCTTTAGGCTTCATATAGGATGAAATTGCTGGTTACTGAGGAATTTCGGTGTCTATGTCATCAGTATAAACTTTCACTCTCCCATCTGGTGGTGGAATGGGTCAAAGTCTCACAGCCTGTGTTCTTTTTGCCTGATGATAGAGAGGTGAATGAGGATCTCGTAGTTTGATTTGCACTTAAATCTCTGTCTTCAGTAACATGCCTCACGTTGTCTTCTGTCCAGAGCCTTCACAAAATATAAACATCTTGGTGTCATCTAGGATTGAAAAGGAGGTAGCCATGTTGGTATGTGGGTTTGGAGAGGGACTTTTTAGAGATCTAATGTCTTTAGGCTCAAGATAATCAATATCTTTTTTATTCACCAGCTCGTAATTGCCTGATGGGTTCTTCCTGCTCTGCATAGACAAAGCCAAGTCACTAAGTTTAATTGATACAAAGCTGGCTACACCATGTGGGAGACAGAATTATTATGCAAGTCAGTCTTTCCAAAAATTCAGAGGCTAGGGTTTTTCAAGGACACTTTGGTGAGCAAAGGGATGGTGGTGTGGAAAAATGTTTTTCTTCTGGATAGGGGACAGGACAGCTGGTGGGTCTGGGTGGAGCTATCTCTCTAGACATGCAAAAACCTGCAAAAGACGTCTCAAGAGCCAATCTTAGGTTCTGCAATAGTGATGTTATCTGCAGGAGTAAATGCGGGAGTTACAAATCTTGTGGAACTCCAGAATAGTGGCTGGTAATTGTTTGCAGGTTCCTCATCCTCCTAATGTATCAGCAATTAATTAGCTTTACAAAGGTAGTTTAGTTTTGAGGAAGGGCTATTGTTATTTAAATTATAAACTAAGTGTATTGTTATTTAAATTATAAACTAAGTGTCTTCCAAAGTTAGCTTGGCCCAAACCCTAGAATAATTAAGATGAGTTTGGAGGTTAAAGGCAAGATTGGAGTTGGTTAGATCAGATCTCTTTCACTGTCATAATTTTCTCACTGTTGTAATTATTGCAAAGGTGGTTTCAAGGGCACTTGACTTTTCATCATTGCCTTTAGTGATACCCATTGCTGCCTCTGATTCTTAAGCTTCCCTGGACCTTTGAGTTGCAAATCTTTTGCTCTTGCAAGCTTCCTTCCCACTGTATGCTCTTAGCAGAACTCAGAAAGCTGAAGCACTCAGTTATTATTAGCCATAGTTCTTATTATCCATCATCTTTTTATTTTCCAAAACTGTATTGAACTCTTTTGTCTGCTGTTAATGTCTCTTCCATTATCTCTGTGTATTCAGTTTAATGTATCTTTTAAAATTCTTTGCCTTTTATTTTAGTGATATTTCAGGAGGCATGAAGATAACACATTTCTTCAACCTATGTTTAATTGGAAGTTGATTACTCATTAAGTATGCAGACTTTAATAATTACAGTTTTTATGGGTGTAAAACATTATGGAATTTAGAAGTATTTTTTTTTTCTATTCAATTTTACTACCACTTCCTGTATTTGCCTTCCCAATTTACTCAGTGCATCATATACTTACTCAGTATGCTTGTACTCAAAAGTTTTCATCTTTTCCTTACCTATTATTATAGCCCTTTTTTTCATTACTGTTTCTGATGATGTATTATTCTGCCATATTTTTTTGGGGAGGGGGTTGGATTTACTAGAGGTTTATCTATTTTATTTTCCTTTTCTAAGAAACTGCTTTTGTTTTTCTTTCTCACGTCTAGTTTTTTTTAAAAAAAACCTGTATGTGTAGCCACCCAACAGGTTCACCTTGCCAGTTGCCTAGATAGAGCCAATTCATTGAGATAGAGGAAGTGCAATAGAGAATGATTTACTCATGCAGGGCTGGCTGTGCTGGAGATCAGAGTTCTATAATTACGGAAATTAGTTTCCTCAAGAATTTGGGGATTGAGATTTTTAAGGATAATTTGGTAGTTAGGAGCCAGTGAATTGGGAGTGCTGACTGGTTGGGTTGGAGATGACTCGATATAGAGATGAATTCTCCATAGGGTTGGAGATGACTGGTTGGATTGGAGATGGCTCCCTGTGGAGATCAATCCCTGTGATTTCATAGGAGTCAATGCTGTCTTCTTGCACTTAGTTCTTGAGTGGGGAGCCATAAGACCAGATGAGACAGCTTATTGATCTGTGTGGTGCCAGTTTATCCATCACATGCAAGGTCTGCAAAATATCTCAAGCACTGATCTTAGGTTCCAAAATAGTGACATTATCTGCAGGGGCAATTTTACTTTCTGCAGAAAGGGTGCTCCCATTAGCTATCTTGCCACAAGAGGACGCTGAACAAAGCAGGCAGGGCCATTTATATCTAATGCATTTGGCCTACTGCTGTGTCCTGATTCTGTTGGCTGAAACTGGACCTCACAGTCTAGGCTGTATGCATTTAGCCAACAACTTAAAACTTTCCTAAACAGGGAAAGGCAGATGAGAACAAAGGAAAAGAGGAAGTAACTTGAGTAATGTTTAGAGAAGTAATAACATTTCCAAATAAGGAAGGGAGGAATAAGCTATGATCTAAGACTTGCCTGGGCTTGTCCAGGCATGTCAGGGCAAATATCTAGGCTAAAGTGTACGAACTAAGAACACTGGATACACTTATTTATTCATTATGACAAACAGCTATTTTAAGATTATTAGCAAAAGCTTTAAAGTAAGTTAACCTTTGAAGAAACTATTATTTATTGTTAATAAGCCAAGAAGAAAGCTTTGAAGAGGAACTGTTATTTATGCTTATTTTCTACAATAAATAATAAAGCTTTTATATTTTCTACTAGGATATAATAAGTGTTTTGTTAGGAAGCATTCTTCCCATTATTAATTTCTATGTTGTACGTCATTACACTTTCTAGTTAAAATAATTTATTGCCTCAGATTACAAAAGTAATGCAAACTTGTTTTGAAAATACTTAAGTAGAGAAAAATGATTATATTAGTTTGGTGCAATAGTAATTGAAGTTTTTGCCATTTAAAAGTAATATCAGAAATTGCAATTACTTTTTACCAGCCTCATATATTTTTAGGGAGGATACAAACAATAAAAGCTATAAATAGAAAATAGCATAGTCCGAAGCTGTAAGAACTTCTATGAGGCCAGATAGAGAAAGATAAAGGGTTAGGAATGACAGGAGGGGTGGGGAAGAAATGTTTAGCTATGGTACTCAGAAAAGGCCTAGGAATGTGACATTTGAAAAGATGACTGATGGATATTCCTGAGCAATGTGAGCATTTGGGTGTAGCGGGTTGTGAGGCAGAACTAAGGAAATGGGCCAGTGTAAAAGCCTCTAGCAGAAATTAGGTTATTTGCAAAAGCAACCATATTGGTGTGAAATAAGTAGAGAGGAGACCAAAATATTCTTAGATAAGAGGTAAAAGGTGATCGAGGTCAGATTATTTGACAAACCATAAAAATCTGGACTTGAAAACCATCTATGGATATTGAGCAGGCAAGGGAATCTTCTGACTTAAGTATGGTAAGTGTTGTGTTTGCTATTGTGTAGACTAGAGACCATGCTTAAGAAATAAAGCAGAGTCACAGGTAGGAGAATATTTCAGTGATCTAGGAGAGTGACGATGAAGGTGACTTTATCAAGTTTGAACCTACACTAGAGTCAGGTTTACCATCTGATTGTTAGGTAGAGAGGATTTGCTAATGAATTGAATTTGGGGCCTATGTGAAAGACAATAAGTTATTGCTTAACTTTTCAGCCTGTGCTATGGTGTTTTTGTTTACTGAGAGAAAGGTGGGTTAGCCAAAGGCAAAGTTTTGGCTGACAGATAAATCAATAAATCTGTCTTAGATACTAACTTTGAATTTGTCCGTTAAATATATCCCACTGGAGAAGTTGCTTTGACAGTGGAATATAAGCATCTGGAGCTCAGGTGAGGGCCTCAGGCAAAGATACAAATGAGCCATCAATCCAGGGATAATGTTTAAAACCATGGTCCTGAATAGAACTGCCTGCAGGGATACTGTAGTGGTGTCTGCCTTTCTGTGTAAAGAAAGGCAGAACAAGGCTAAGTAATAAACTATACACAATGATGCTGTGAGTGTGAATTGATTGCCATTTGGGGATTGATCATTATATTTGGAAAGTTGACATAGTTGGTGATTTCAACAACAGTTAAATGATGGGGAAGAAATATTGACTAGAATAAAGAGACTGGACAATCAGGAGCCAGCAAGACCCCTTTTCGAGAGTTTTCTGTGAAATAATGCTTATATACATTTTATGGTCAACAGAGTATGTTGTATTCATCTGTTTTTAGAGCAAAAAGTGGAAGTATGTAATTGGGTATATTTTTTCATTAATAATTATGTGTTATAAATAATATACAATAAACATAATATGATGTAAAATATAGTAGAATGGATTATAAAAATGCTGGTTGTAGTTTTATAACTTAATCTTAGAAATTATATCTATATTTACAGATATACACATAAATACACTTATTTATGTATATGTATGCATATGTGTGCTGTGTGTGTTATTGTGGGTGTGACTAGCTGGGGCCGATGTTAAGGGCAGTAAAGGAATTTAGACAGCTTTAGGTAAAGAAAGGCAGATATTTATTAGAGAAAATATGAAGATATATTGCAATATTGCAACAGACAGCACAGCAGAGATGGGGCTGTCTGCAAAGAGGCAGAGGCCAGTGGAAAATTTCACAGGGTCATGCTGGAGGGGGCTATGTGTGGAACAGGTTGCTGTGTCTGTGGAGTGAGGTGGTTGTACCCCTAGGTTGTTTGCAATTAGCCTTCTCTCAGAGCAATTGTTCATTGTTCTCCCCAACCTAGGGCTCTCTCTGACCTGAGGCTCCTTGCCCATAGTTGCTTACTCATCAGGACTCCACATGTGTGTAATACACATATCCATAAAGTCTGATATAATGAGAGAGATTAATTACAGTTATTCACAATAATTCGGATTATATTCATTTCTCCTTATGTTTTCCTATATATATAGGATTATTGATTCACCACATTTGATCTGTAAACTGTATACAGTTTCCACTAATGTTTCCTGTTTTTTTTACATTTTAGTACTGATACCAAATGTCAGTTTCATTCCTTTTTCTCAGTGGCCATTGGGCTCTGATATTAGGTCAGTCCCCTGGACCTCACAGCTCCTTTGTTTCCTTCAGCAGGGTGGGAAATAGCTCTGCTACATGTTCATCACATAGGAGCTATAGCTAATCAGCAGTGTCCAGAGTCAGAAGACTCATCACTGTCTCTGTCCAATCACTCCTTAATCACCCAAATAACCCAGTTATCTGCATTATTCCCTACCCTCTGCCAGGCCCCAGTTAATGTTCTCAGGCTCCCTCTTACCTCTCTGATGTTTCTAAAAAGTCCTTATCTCTATTGCGGAGCCACAGCAAAAAATCTGGTATTTCACTTATTTGCTATTTCATCCCTGTCCTGGCCATATTTTCTCCCCATCCCACTGTCAGAAAGAAGGTCGTTTCAATTCCACTGTCAGAAAGAAGTTGATTTCAGGATTTCCCCTTCCTCTATGTGATATTTTACTTCTACCTTGGACACAAAATTTATTGCTTTCATGTCTTTGGTAAAAAGAGCCACACATGGTGAAATAATCTCTATGATCTGAGCCATTATTTGTGTCCTTTATATGGTAATCCAAGGTAGATGGTTTTAGAAAGGACGTTCGTTTAATTTTCAAGATTTAATATTTCTTCGAATTTTATTTTGGTTATCTGCAAAAGCATATTAAGCTAATGAAAATTGAGCTTCAGGGTCACTCACTTGAATGGGCTTTTCTAAGGACCTGGATACAGCTCTAACAATCTGTTCACATAATTATATGTTTTTGTGGATTTTTTTTTGCAAAAGTGTATTATTTTTGTATCATTTTGATTAAAGAGAGATAATGTTATATAAGTGTCAGACTCCATAAAATCTGGATATATCCTTGGATAAGTTAATTTTTTTCCCCCTCTCTCTCTCCCTCCCTTCCTCTCTCTCCCTTCCTCTCTTCCTCCCTTCCTTCCTTCCTTCCTTTTGAAACAGTTTAGGGTCATTGGCCATGTTGTCTCGTCTGTTATCTGACCCTCGTGGTCTCATGACTGAGAATTTTAAGGAGCATGTATGTGGATGCCAGAGTGAGGTTAGTAGCAAAAGTCTAATAAGTGAAAGAAGAAAGCTCTTCACAGTAGAGGGGTCCTGAACAAGTTGACGTTTTACAGTGGAATGCAAAAGCTTTTATAAGAAACTCCTCTCCTCTGTAGCTGTTTGAGTAACTTTTCTTATCTGAAAAGCTGTCTGTACAACTTCTCCATCTTTGTAGCTGTGGGATGTCTCTAGGTATGCACAAAGCGTAGCTTTTCTTGTTTGTATAATTGTGGGTTTGTTTTAGGTCAGTCCCCCTCTCCTTCCTGTGCAAGCTACTATGAAATCTGCCATATTTATGTCTGAAAATGAGAGGAAAATTTTACCTGGGAGACCACTAATCACAAAAGGAACAAAAGACTTCTATGGTGGACTTTACTGCCTAGCCTGCTTATCTGTATAGCTGCAGTCTGAGTTTTCTTCAGGCTGCTGTATTTTTGCCTGTAACTGTGATTTATCAGGGCTGCTTTTCTGATGACTATCCTTAGTTCTCTGCCTGATTTTCCTTTTCTTCTCCCTCATTAACCTCCTTCAGAAGTAAAGGGGTAGAACCCAGCTGCACAACAGATGAATAATGTACTTAAACACAGATATTCAGTGAAAGAGCAAACTAGGAGGCCAGGCCATTAACTGAAAGAGTTGTAGCAGTTGTGCACATGTGCCAGCCAGGCTCGCACTTATTTATTACAGATTAAGTGACAAAGGTTTAGAGTAAATACCACTAGAAGGTAATGAACAATTCCAACCCCCTGAGTAGAAAGTAGTCATGCACCACAGACTGTCAAAGGTTAGTCTGAGGGCCACATGAGTGAACAAGCTATTTAGATAAACTCTCTAACATTCCATTGTTATTTACCCTTACTATTAACTTAAGGTAAAGAGAATTAGGCTGCCTTCAGCCATAACTCTATCCTGAGGCTTTTGAAAAACCTTCTGGCCTTCCAAGAAGGTTTGTGTCTATTTTCTATAACTTTGCAATTTCTCCTACCATCCTGACTGAACCCCCACACCTCCCCCTTTTCTGTTTTCTGTATCAGGTTCTGTTGACTGGTGAGGCAGTCATTGCTTTTATTCCTCCTTTGCATCCTCAAATTAGTGAATAATATAAGACAATCATGAGTATAATTAGCAATATTTTTTTTCCAGTCAAAGAGTGACCTGTGGTGTTACTTGGCATCTCAGTTCACAGTATGCCATTACCAAGGAACCCCAAAAGGGGTGTGTTAATTTCTCAAAGCTAAGCAGTCGCATTGTTAGAAGCTGGGAATGGGGTGTTTGTCTAAGTACCAGGGCAGAAAAAGACAGATTTAGAAGATGGGCTCAATAGAATATGGCAGATATAGGTAGCAGGCAAAGTGAGATAAAAAGGAACAAATTATCTGAAGTGAATGGTGTCTTGTCCAGGGCAGGATTCACTTATCCTCCTTTGTCATCTTCTTCAGCATTCCCCAGGTGATGTCTGAGGTCTGTTTTGTCCATGGAAGCTGTGTTGTCTGGGGCTGTGGGTCCTGTAGTTCTTTCTTAGGCTGGCTCAGGCTTTTTTTCTTTCCATTCTTTGATGAGGACATTGTCTTCAGGCTGATGCTGGTGTACTGCAAATTCTAGTGGTGGTGCCTGTACTAAGAGACCTTTTAGAGTCTTTGTTAAAAATTAGGTTAGTGCTTTTAAGAAAAACCTGCTGTGCTTTATTTTAATGTCTAGTTAACAGAAAAACTGAATGATATTTCTTTAACTTTAGCCAATATGTTTACATACAATTTTTTTTAGTTATTTTAAAACTTGCTTAGACCTTCAAAACAGAATTTATACAAGATTTCTTGCATAAATTCCTTTTTAGACCTTTTTTCGTGACTTTCACAATCTTCGACATGCCTTAACTTTCTGATGTTTTTCTATAACCTTCCTTACTAAAGGTGTGTTCTTACATCTATAACTTTTTTAACATTTCTTTCTCTTCTTTCTACTTTCTCTCTCTCCTTGTCTTTTTGTGTTGCTTTCTCATCTCTGTCTCTTCTACTCTCTCTCTCACTCATTCTTTCCCTCTATCTTTCCAATCTTTCTGTTTCTATCCGATCTCGGAAGCCAAGCAGAGTCAGGCCTGGCCAGTACTTAGATGGGAAGACCACCTGGGAATACCATAACATAAGACAATCATGAGTGTAATTAGCACTATGGGGTGCTGTAGGGTCAGCTTTCTCATTTCTGGTGCCAGACTGGGTCCTAGCCACACCGTTGTAAAGTTTGATGCAGGATGCTGGAATTTAAAGAGGACCTGAGAGGGTGTGAACACAAGTATATCCTTTTCCCTACCTTAGCAATTCATTTGGACTACGCCATTCATCACTGTTTACATCTTTCCATAAAACTGCATGTTTTATGACTTGAGAGGTAGTAGCAAAGTGCTTTTCTACAGCTGATGGAAATTTGTCATCTAAATTTTAAAAATTAAAGGAAAATAAGGCTTGTGCCAATAGCGTTGCAGGGTTCTTATCAATGCCCCCCCGACACCTTTTTTTTTGAGCATATTTTTAAGAGTGAAGTGGGTACGTTCTACTATCACCTGTCCTTGCGGTTTATATGAGATGCCTGTGGAATGTTAGATGTTCCACGTATGAAAAAATTGTTGAAATTATGAGCTGGCATAAGCTGGACCATTGTCGGTTTCAATTTTTGTGGGCCACCCCATAAATGCGAAAGTTAGGAGAAGATGTTCAATAACGTATCAGGTGGACTGTCCAGGAAAAGCGTGAGTGCTAATTACATGTGAATTGATATCAATGGATACATGTACATATCTTAGTTTTCCAAATTCAGGGATATGTTTCACATCTGTTTGCCATAACTGATTAGGTTCTAGTCCTCTAGGGTTACCACCTGTAGAAGAAGGGGATATGCCTGTGAGCTGGCAATCTAGGCATTACAGCTAGTCTCTGGGTAAGTTGAAATTGTTAAAGTTTCTCCAATTTTTGCGGAAAAATTGATGTAATTAGGTGGATTGATCTAGCAGTGACATCATAACCTGAATGGGCTGCTTGTTCATTGCCGTAAGCTGATACACCAGGCAATGAGCTGTGGGCTCCAATGTGTGTGATAAAAATAGGAGGTGCGTGTTGATCTAGCAGTTGATGAAGTCAAAGAAAAAGTGCACACAGGGTGGGCTCAAGAGTATACTTTATGAGGGCTGTTTCAAGGTTACACAATAAATAAACAGATTAAGCAGAGTCACTAATTATGTTAATGGGCTGTGTGGAAAAAGTTTCCAAGGCCAATATCAGGGTCCCAATCTCAGCTCTCTGAGTGCTAGTAAATCCAGATCCAGTGAGTGAATTATGTTGTCTCCACCAGACCACAGCTTTTCCTTGTTTACCCAAACCATCAGTAAACAGTGTTAAAGCATTAGGTATGGGGGAATGAACTATTTTTGTAGGTAAGATCACAGAAGTACCAGATTAGAACTAAAGGAGTTTATCAGCAGGAAGGACATGCTCTATTTGTCCTATGTAATTGAAGAGGGCTGTTTGCAGGTCTAAAGAGAGGAGCATTACTGCTTCAAATTGCTTTTTTACTTAAATAAATTCTTGTGACATCAGGATCATAACCTAGCAACTGATTGCATTGTCTGCAGCCCAAATACATGACTTTACCAATTAGCTGGATATAGGGAGATACTGTTTTAGTCCTGGAGGTTCTACCCCCAACCTAAAAACAAACTTGATATAGATGTTAGTCCACTGACATTTACCAATATTTCTAACATATCAGATTTAAATAAATTATCTCACTTGCTTTCTTTTTATCTTTTGTACATTAGATTTTCTTCCATCTTATTATCTTTTGATATTTTTATTATATGATTACATAATTTTCAGTTTAAAAATTATAGACTATTTTACTATCCTTTTGTTTCTCTAGAATTCTCCTCAAGTATCCTTAACTTATCAAAGTATAATGCTAATTGATACTTTTATTTTCTTTCAGAATAAGGAAAGGGCCTTAGAACACATTAAGTCCACTGTCTTCTTTCTTGAATTACATACTCCTTTTCTATGACTTTTAATTTTTTTATATTTTAAGATTTAAAGGATGTTACTGTTTTATAAAGTAAATATTACTTTTTTTTTGTTGATTTTTGTTTCTGTTCATCTCTCTGATTTGTCTGAAGGAGTAGAGTACCTTTTTAATATTTCTTTTAGCTCAGGTCTTCTAGTAACAAACCTCCCTAGTCTTTGTTTGTTTGAAAATATTATTTACTTTTGATTTAAAGGATACTTTCTTTGGCTGTAGAATTCTAGGTTGTGTCCTAGAATTCATATTGTTTATCTTGTTTTGAATTTCATGGGCTTTTAAAATCTGTGACTTATTTTCTTTCTTCACTTTAGTGAAACAGGCATTATTTTAAATTTTGCTTTTGTTCCATTCACACTTTTCTTCTTCTAGAACAAAATTACATGTATGTTAGACCTTTTCAACTTATACCCTGTGTCTCTTATTCTCTAGATTTTTCAACAATTGTTTTTCCATATTGCAATATGGCTATATTTTTAAAAATAAGTTTTGGCTCAGAAATTCTCCTTCTATGTTTATTCTGTTGTTACTTCAATCTGTTTGGTTCTTAATTTGGTGGTTCTTTCAGTCTTGTAATTTAATCTCTTCCATATGCTTCTTATTGGTTTTCTAGTTCTCTGCAGAAGCTCTAATTTTGTCTTTTTTATCCTTGAAACATGGTAGGTATAGTTCATTTTACAGCATATGTCTGATTAATATTTAGAATTGTTAAGAATTTGTTTCTATTGTCTGTTTTTCTGTTGTTTTGTCTATAATGTCTGTCTTCTCTTGGGCCTAATTGTTTATTTATGTGACAGGCCACAGTATTTGAAAAATTCTGGAAATATTTTGATGGCAGTGATGTCATCTTTCTCCAGAGAGGATTTGCATTGCTTCTGATGGACTTTAAATAGCAGCAACAATTGAAATTTCTTAACACAGTTTAAGGAATTGATATCATCTAATGTTGGATATAGTCTCTCTGTGGGATTATTTCTAGGTCACCCTTATTATGAGAATCCAGTTCTCTGAGGAACCAATCCAGTTTATGGGAATATTTACTAGGCACACCCTTAGTAGGCATGGATTCTTATCTTTGTTCTCCATTTTCCATTTAGAAACTTCAGAAATTGACAGATTTCTAAGGGAAAGACAACTCCGAATACTGGGTTTACTTTTCTTCATGGCATTATTAGCCCTCTAATGCCTTTATGTAAATATTTCTATCTTTTGTCCCAGTCTTGAAGTTGTCCTCCAAATTTTCTACCAGCCACAGGAGAAAATTGAGACTTAGCCAAAGAAACACTCCTATAAATAGGGGAGTTGTAGGTCAAACCCAGTTCACTCTAGCTCTAAATTCTATCTTCTTAACCTACATGTGATTCTTTCCCACTACTCAGGTGTTGATAAGTTTCAAAGAACAATGCACAATGATTCCTAGATGTCACCAGAGAAGTGCAGATGACTGGAGACTGAATGCCAGTATAGTCTTATAGCAACCTTTGACAGTTGTAGCCAGAGTTGGACTTCATTCTTTTACGTTTAGTGACCCAGTGTTGTTAGCATGACAGTGGTTTAAATTCTCAGACATAGTCACAATACTAGATTCACGAAAGGTAATGTGCAAATCAGAATGCCAGTATATTAATGTATAATTTAAAAAATTAAGCTATCATGAACATTGGGAGGTTCATATCAGACAACTAGTGATTTCTATTACTGTCAATAAGTGACTAGAAAAGGGAGCTGGAATCGGCAGGTTCTATGTAATCAGAATTATGAAATCAGAAGTATTCAGATGTTACATAGTTATACTACCCCAGTCTCCAGACATGAGTTCTTAAGTCCACAGACCAGGACATCCTCTCCTCTTTATGAATGAATACTGCCACCTTATTAACCATTTTCAGTGTGCTAAGATAGCCACCCCTTTTTAAATCAGTCTTGTCTCCATGAAGAAATATCCAGAACACTTTGGAGATTTAGATATCCTTAAACTTTTAATTAAATAATGAATTACACTCTTGTTTAATTCTGGAGTAGTCAGTTACATTGATTGTGTGGGAAGACCTTTTTCTTTAAAACAATAATTCAGTGTGCATCTTTATATAATTCCAGAGAGATGTTATGTACAGTGTTTTGGTCTGATACACTGAGAAAATCAAATATTTAGAATTTTATACATTCTGTAAATTGCTTCAGTTAGAATATAATTTAATATCTTGAAAACTAATAATTTCAAAAATTGTGAGTAAAGTCATATAGATGTATATCCTTGTGTAAGTTAAAATTATTAGATAATTATTTAGTTTTTACTTTCTATAATCAATTATTACAATCACCAATGTAATTACTTCTTTATATGTTCAAGTTAGACATTTGGCCTTTCAGGGTTTTGTTTGTAAAGGAAAAGCTTTGGATTAGACAATATCGAAATATGTTCTTGAACTAAAATTTCACGACTACTTCATTTATATATATTAGAAAAAAGTCATTCTACTGGTTGCATTTTAAATTTAGGTACAATGCACGTGTGTGTTGCCATCATTATTTAGGGCTATGCATAGAGGTATCACCTCTTCATATGAGAATGCCCTTGAGAGTTGAGCTCAATGGTTTAGAGATAGAATGTTAAATATGTCTACATCTGGTGCTTATAGATTAACAAAGTCTTAAAATATTGACAATTTGACTGTATTTGTTCCAGCAAATAAGCTTGAAAAAAAGATGGAGAAAGAATACAAAGATAAAGAACACACATTTTTCTCATGCCTTAAAAATGCAGTTCTACCCTTGTAATTGTGCAGTTATTATCACAGAATTACTTATTCTCATGGTAGCCTTTTGACTTTGCTCTTGAAATTTTAAATCTCCTGATGCTACCGGGAAGCATTTATTATACACAAGTATAACATTTTTTCCTTTGATTTTTGAAGATGTTGTTTATGGAAATTTTATGAGATAGTGTTTCTATATACATTTTAATATTTGAAAACTTTTTAATGAAGCAAATAAGGAAGGTTTTAGGGCAAAAGCAAGTAATCTTGGTCATAAATATTTCAATCTTTTTTTTTTTTTTTTGCCATTTTCCAATGTAAGTAGAGACATTTCTTTTAGAGATTTCAGAACATTCTTTGTATTTTTCAGTCTTCACAAATTAAAATGACTGAACAATGGCCATCTGCTTTAACTCAGTACTTAATTTATAATCTTGTAGTTGTAAAACTTGCCTTTTTTAAGTGTGATTGATCTCTATTAATGTATTATTTCTCTGTATTTTTTCATGTTTCATAATATGCTTACTGTTTTCACCTAAGACCAAAGACTATCCTTTGATTTTCACGTTCCTCTTCAATAGGTGAAACTAGTTTGACCTAAGAGTAGTTAGCAATTGAGTTTTTCTTGAAAACAGTTATCTAAAAAATAATAGCCAAGTAACTTATATTCTAAAAAGAGGCACTCTTAATCTTCTTTTCAACTCTAGCAAATCAGATTTTGAAAGTACGCTAAGCATTCTGAGGTATGTGTGCAAGTAATCATCTGCTTTTTGAGTATTTAGTTGCTTTTTTAATTGCAACTGTGATTTTGACCTCCAATATAAAGCAAGCATGACTTACTGGGTTACTCAGACAGCAGCAGAAGCACTTGTAGATGAATGTTATCTTACTCATCAAATTCTGACAAAGTGTTTAGTTAATTTACAAACCGCTTGAACACAGGGAGACACTTAAAAATGTGTTTTCAATGAATGGATCTAATAAAGTTTTAAGTAATATATTTTAACAATGGTTAAAAAATACTATTTTTTTTCATTTTGAGACTATTAAGGAGTATGGGAAGGAAATATCAATTGCTTTTCAATTTTAATTCAATTTAATCTTGGCAATAAATCTTTGAGTTGGGTTTTATGTTAAGAAACAACACCAAGGTTCCACGTGATTAAGTAAGTCAGCAGTATGTCAATGTCTCTCAGTTTGTATATGTTTAGACCAAGATTTGAGCCTGGGCTTGTCTTGTAAGTCGTGCTTGTATTCTGGTAAGCTAATTTTAAATATTTTCTAGAAGCAAGGGATATAGAATAAGTAAGTACATCCATAAAATTAACAAATCAGAGGAAACAGATAATTTGTCAGAATCTGTTTAGAGTGTAACCTGTTTAGGTAGAACATTATTAAAGTGCACTTGAAGAATCTACAGATAGAGTTGTTATTTTCTGTTTCCTTTCTCAACCATGTCACCTGCCCTCCATCATTCCTTTCTCCTCTTAAAGCCTCTCTCAGCCAAGAAGGAAGTGCTCTGGAAGGATCCAAACATTTCACCCGTGGGAGGTAAAGCCTCAGAGCTCTTAAAGCAATCCAAGACAGTCTCATACAGAAAGAAAAGTAGTAAGCACCTTTTGGTACTTCAGTGCCAATGAATAGAGCAAGTTCAGAAACTATCAAACAAAACTGCATGTTGCATGTGACATAGGAATTAATAGCGACATGGTCGAGGTGTGGAAAATGGACAGGTCTTTGTTTCTATAAACTATACCTGCTGATTTGCTGGTAAGATTGAGCCATTTTTAAGATGAATAAACAAATCTCTGCTTTGTAAATGTACCTGTTTATACATTTTTTGGTATTATTGGATAGCTTTGTGTTATTTCATCATTTTGTTATTGTTACCCTGGCTGCTTCTGCTGTTGTTACTGTTTTGTAAAGTAATTTTAATAATTATGACTGGAAATTTTGGCAATGCCTGTGTCAAGCAGTGACAAATATAGTCATTGCTACATACCTATATTTTGATCAATGACAGGCTGCGTATGTGACAGTTATCCCATAAGATTATGTTACACTATATTTTTACCATAACCTTTTTTATGTTTAGATATTTTTAGCCACAAAAATACTTACCATTATGTTACATTTGCTTACAGTATTTAGTACAGTAACATGATATACGGGTTTGTAGCCCAGGAGCGGTAGGCTATACCATATAGCTCAGGTGTATAGTAGGATACATCATCTAGGTTTTTGTAAGGATACTTTATGATGTTCAGACAATGACAAAATTGCCTAACAAGGCATTTCTCAGAAGCTATTTTCATCATTAAGCACTGCATGACTGTATAGTGAACAGTGAAAACTTGGATATAAAAATATTAGCAATCCGCTGGGGTTGCCATTCTTGCTCCACTTTGTCTTTTTCTTGTAAATCTTTAGTGCTTCTGTAATTTAGCATTTTAGTTGTGGATAAATTTCATATGGGCATATAATAAATTTACCTTTTTAGAATTTAATTTTTAATTTAGGTTTGTACACTGTGCTCACATGTTCCAAATTCCTTTGTTCACGAATGCAGTCACTCATTCATAATAGCGTGATACATACACAGACACCCATATCCTAGGAGAATTACCATTTGGTTCTGTTCAGTTTTATCTTGATTGAAGGGTGAGGCTTTCATCTGGTGTCTAAACAAATGAGTAATCCTCTACTCTCTTTTCAGAGAGTGTCAGATAGCTGGATACTGAAAGGTAATAAATGAGTGGGTATCCACACTTCGGGACATTTGGGCACAGTATCTCCTTTACTTACTTAGTTCTGGGGAAGAAAGATCTTTCTTCTGTTGTCACTTCGTGGATCCTGCTTCATTCACTTGTTCCTGTCTGGCTGAATTGTCATTCTGTCACCTTCTCTTCCTTTTACAACTCTAGTCCTACCCCGCGTATATCTAAAGTATTTTCTCTTGACTAGCATTAGTTTTGAGAGTCTTATTTTTGTGTGGAATGGGGAAGAGGAAAAACCACCTTTGGAATTGTTGAAGGAAAAGGTGGAAGTAAGGGAAGTAAATATAAAATACACTGATTGATAATTGCAGATAAGATCCTACATGTATTTGTTCAACAAATATTTATTAAATGCCTGTTACTTCTCAAAAATATGTTTAAATGCTGAGAATGGCACAGTTTAAAAAAAGACAAGCTGCTCTCTCAAAAATACTATGTATGTCTTTGAGAGAAGTTGTGAGAAAAAGGGATTTTTTTTCCCTAATTGTTATGGAACAGTATTACAGATTTTTGAGCCATGGAATTATATGGCTTATAGTATGTTTTGGAGGATTAGTTTATGCTATGAGGAGCAGAAGTGATAGCTGGATTAGATCGGGAGGGGTGATTAAAGGAAATACAATCAAAGATATTTACTCTGCTTTTGGCATTTATTAACTCAAGCAGTAAATATTTATTAAGTAGCTACTGTGTACCCTAGACACCAGAAGTAAACATGTATTTTAGTGTTGGCCTCTTTTACCCAGAGCCTTCATGTTTTTACCATATTAAAAATGAAGAAAACATCCCTATCTTTTACTGTGATTCTAAGGTATTAGAGAATAATATATTAAATATGTGAAATAGGATAGAAGAAAGTTTACTCCCCTCATTTGAATATTTATTCTCTTCAATTGTTGATTAGTTAATTATTCTTTGGAAGAGAAATACAGGCTGATGATTAAAAAATGGTTTCTTTAAAAAAGGCAAAGAAGTTTCTATGGAATGCAAGTGATTCCTTTCTACTGTGGTTTTTGAATCAAAATACAGTAGTCTAAATGTTTTAGTGAAAATGTTTAATCTATTTTATGTATTTTTGCATTTTTTTCGTGGTTACTCAATATATAAATTTCTCAAGGTCCGTAAAATGAAAACTCAATTTTTCACTACTTTCTAAGGCTTTCAAATATTTATGGTAGTTTTGCTTCAAACACTACTTTATACTATCGTTCTAAATGTGGCAATGGAAGCTCAACTGTTCTCACTGCTGGGATTCAGACATCTCTGAGAATGCTTAATACATTCTTGAAAGGGCTCGACTTATTAGCAGACTTTGTGTGAGATACTGAGAAGTTTTCTGGTAGAAGTCAAACATACCCACACAAACACTAATTCTAAAAGTAGGGAGAATTAGGCAACACAGTCTATTGATTTGTGGGAATGGCAAAATGCACATTGTTCATTTGTGTTTTCTCAGTCAGACCTTCACAAACTCATGGTAGCAGATTTCTGTGAAGGTGACAGAGGTAAGGCAGTGGTAGTGGAGTGTAGTTAAGTGAACAAGTGGGGATTTTAGTAAAATTTGAAAGATTTATTTCAATGCAGCTTTGTAAGTTAGAAAAACTATATCTTTGCTATCTTTCAAAGCATGAATTTATCAAATGTCGTAGTGGTTTGTATACTTAATTTTTAAATTTCCATTTCTTTGATTGCGAATAAATGGGATCAAGCATTTTTCTCCTTTTCTTTCTCTGTCTTGATACAAGACCCTTTTGTATGTTTGTTGATAAAACACTGTATAAATACAAGTTTCAAACTTTTATTTTGTTTTTGGAATTTCCCCAAATAATGTTTTTTAATTAGAAAAAGTAAGTACATAAATGGGAAATTGCATAAATGTAGAGGTCAAATATCATCACAAGAGTGAAACAGCAAGATAATTACTTTTCATATCAAAAAATAGAAAATTATCTCAGAAGGCCTGTTCTTGAACTCTCAAGTCATTGCACACTCAACTCTCAAGGCATCCGCTTTCTTTATTTCTAACTAGATTAGCTTTGCATGTCTTGAAACTTCATGGGAATGGAATCATACAGTGTGCAGTCTTTTGCGTGTGGCTTTTTTCACTCAACATTGTGAGATTCACCTATGTTTGCTCATTTTTGTTACTTTGTGACATTCTATTGTGTGAAAAAAAGTTGTTTTTTTTTAAAAATTTTACTCTTGAGTTAGACAATAACTAATATCTTTCCTAACTCTGCCTACTTTAAGAATTAGTGTTTGTATGGATATTATATGTTTTCCAGTTTTAGTGTTGTCATTAATAATGCAGCTGTGAAGATTCTTGAGATGTCTCTTATGGTACTCATACATGTAGTTGTTTTGTGTGTATGCCTAAGAGTGACATTGTCAGAATATAGCATAGGTGGCATTTTAACTTTGACAGATACTGCCAATCAGAATTTCAAAGTTGGTGTAATTATTTCGACTCCTAAGAGCAGTAAGTTTCCAGTGTAACACATCTGTATTAGTCCATTCTCACATTGCAATAAAGAATTACCTGAGCCTGGATAGTTTATAATGAAAAGAAGTTTAATTAACTCACAGTTCTGTAGGGTATACAGGAAGTATAGGTGGAGGCCTCAGAAAACATAGAATCATGGTGGTAGGGCGAAGGGAAAGCAAGCACTTTGTTTACATGGTGACAGGAGAGAGAGAGTGAAGAATAAAGTGCTACCCACATTCAAAGAACCAGATCTTGTGAAAACTCTATCAGGAGAACAGCAAGGGGGAAGTCTACCCCCATGATTCAGTCATGTCCCACCACAAGCCCCTCCCCTGACATGTAGGGATTATAATTTGACATGAGATTTGGGTGGGGACACAGAACCCAATCATATCAACATCCTTAGCAAAACTTGATACCTAACAGTCTCTAGTTTCAATAGCATGGGTGGGTGTAGAGTTATCTTACTGGTGTTTACCTGGTGCTTCTTACAGGGAAAGTGTGGATTTCCCTGACAGCCAATGAATTTGAGTAATTTTTTTATTTGTTTATTGATGAATTTGATATGATCTTTATCTCTGTTTAAATATTTTGCCCATTAAGAAAGTTAGATTTTCTTTTTCATGGTTTAATAACTTATAAATAAGATTTTACTTTATTTTAGAGTTTATTTTTCTAATTTTTATTTTTGGTTTGGGGTATACATGTGCAGGTTTGTTACATGGGTTAATTGCCTGTCACACGGGTTTGTTGTACAGATTATTTCATAACCTAGGTAACGAGCATAGTACCCAATAGGTAGTTTTTTGATTCTTTGATTCTTTTTCCACCCTCCCCTTCAAGTAGGCCCTGGTGTCTGTTGTTCCCTTCATGTCCATGTGTAGTCAATGTTTAGCACCCAATCCTAAGATAAAACATGTAGTATTTGATTTTCTGTTCCTGCATTTATTTGTTTAGGATTATTGCCTCTAGCTCCATGCATGTTGCTGGGTACGAGTGCAGTTTTGTTACGTGGCTATATTGAGTAGTGGTGAAGTCTGGGGTTATAGGGTAATCATCTCTTAAATAATGTTCATTGTACCCATTAAGTAATTTATGATCTGTCATACCCTTCCTTCCTGAGTGTCCAATGTCTATTATCTCCCTCTGTGTCCATGTCTACACATTATTTAGTTCCTGCTTCTCAGTGAAAACATGCAGTGTTTGACTTTCTGTTTCTGAGTTATGTCACTTAAGAGAATGGCCTCCAGTCCCATCCATGCTGCTGCAAAAGACATAATTTCATTCTTTTTTATGGCTGAGTAGTATTCCATAGTATAAATATTCCACATTATTCTGGACAGTCATCATCTACTGATGGATGCTTAGGTTGATTCTGTATTTTTGCCATTGTGAAAAGTGATGTGATAAACATTTATGTTCAGGTATATTTTTAATATAATGATTTCTTTTCCTTTGGGTTGATACTTAGTAGTGAGATTGCTGGATTGAATGGTAGTTCTATTTTTAGTTTTTGAAAAACCTCTGTTTTCCATAAGGGTTGTACCAATTTACACATCCACCTACAGTATATATCTGCATCCTTGCCATCATCTACTTGTTTTGACCTTTGAGTTAATAGACAATCTGACTAATATAAGGTGGTATCTCATCATGGCTTTGATTTACATCTCTCTAATAATTAGAGATGTTGAGCATTTTTTCACACACTTTTTGAGCATTTGTATGTCTTCTTTTGAAAAATATATGTTCATTTCTTTTGCCCATTTTTAACTCTGTGTATGTGTGGAGTTTTTGTTGTTGAATTATTTGAGTTCACTGTAGACTCTGGATATTAGTCCTGTGTCAGATTCAGTTTGTGAATATTTTCTCCCATTCTCTAGGTTATTTTTCACTTTGTTGATTATTTGTTTTGCTAAAAGAAGCTTTTTATTATAAAGTCCCATTTGTTTATTTTTAGTTTTGATGCTTGTTCTTTTGAGGTCTTAGTCATGGATTCCTTGCCTAAACCAATGTACGGAAGAGTTTTTGCTACATTTTTTTCTAGAATTGTGATAGTTTCAGGTCTTGCATTTAAGTTTTTATCCATCTTGTATTAACTTTTGTGTGTGGTGAAATATAATGGGACCAGTTTCATTCTTTTGCATATGGCTATGGAATTTTTCTAGTACCATTTATTGAATAGGATGCCCTTTCTCCAGTGCATGTTTTGTCAACTTTGTGGAAGATCAGTTTGTTACAGGTACGTGGTTTGATATCTGGTTTGAAGATAAAAACCCATGGTTGAAAATATAAACTCATGGTTGATTATATGTTTTGTACATACAACATTGTGGCTTTACTTTGTTTCTTATTTAATTAACAGCAGTTTTAAATTTTAATGTATTCTAATGTAAGTGTATTTTCCTTTCTAGTTACGTATTTTAAAATCTTATTTAAGAAATCTTTCTCCGCTTTAGGTTGAGAAAGACATTTTGTGTTACCTTCTAGAGTTTATGGCTTTTACATTTAAATCTATAAGCCTCCTGAAAATTCTTGGGATTTCATCCCAATTTATAACTCAGTCAAGACAGATCTTGCAGCTTTAAAGTACTGAGTCTCTGTGTTCAGTTTTTGAGATTTATTACCTGCTATTAGATATTTTTGAAGCTATTGTGCATAATATCTTTAAAATTATATTTGTTCGATATATAGAAATATGATTGCTTTTTATATTGACCTTGTATCCAGCAATGTTAATAAAGTCACTTATTAATCTGATTAAGTTTTCTTTGGATTACTTAGGAATTTTTATGTACATAATTATATCATTTGGAAACAATGACTTTTTTTCTGTTTCCTATTCAGATAACTTTTATTTTTTTTTCCTTGCCTTATTATATTAGACCTACAGTTCCACATTATTAAGAGTGGTAATAACTGTCATCCTTCATTATGTCTCTTATTAGAGGTAAAGTTTTGAGCTTTATGTTTGATGTTTGTTTTATTCTTATTCTTTGAAACAGAGTCTCACTTTGTCACCCAGTCAGGAGTGCAATGGTGTGATTTCTGCTCACTGCAGCCTCCACCTCCTAGGCTCAGGTGGTCCTCTTATCTCAGCCTTCTAAGTAGCTGGAACTATCAGCTCATGCCAGCACACTTGGCTAATTAATTAATTTTTTTTTTTTTTTTTTTGGTAGAGATGGGGTTTTGCCAGTTTCCCAGGCTGGTCTCTAACTCCTGGACTGAAGTAATCTGTCCACTTTGGACTCCCAAAGTGCTGGGATTACAGGTGTGAGCAGCTGTGCCTGGCTAATATTTGTTTTCAATTAGATATATTTCCCTTATTATAATAAAGATATTCATTTGCATTCCTGTTTTTCTGATACTTTATTGTTAAGATTGTTGAATTTTACCAAATATTTTTCTGCAGCCATTGAGATAATCATCTTTTAGTCTATATTCTGTTAATTGTGAATTACGTTGGTAGATTTTTGAAGATTAAAGTACTGTTGATTCATGTTTTAAATCCAACTTGGTCTTATGCATTATCTTTCTGATTACTGCTGGGTTAAATTAGACAAATTTTTATTTAAGATTTTTTGATGCATTTCTATACGTGTATTTGATCTCTAATTTTTTATTATTGTAATATCTTTGTCAAGATTTATTTTTAAAGTTATGTGGGCCTCATAAAATGAGCTGTGGAATGTTTTACCCTTTTCCATTTTCTGGAAGCCTCTGTAGAAATTGGGTTTCAGTTCTTTTTATTCAATTTTTATTTTACGTTCAGGGATACATGTGCAGGATGTGCAGGTTTGTTACATAATTACATAGGTAAATGTGCCATTGTGGTTTGCTGCACAGATCATCCCATCACCTCATTATTAAGCCCACCATCCATTAATTATTATTCCTGATGCTCTCCCTCTGCCCACCCCTCCTCTCTGACAGGCCCCAGTGTGTATTGCTCCCTACTATGTGTCCCAGTGTTCTCATCATTCAATTCCCACTTACATGTGAAAACATGCAGTGTTTGGTTTCCTGTTCCTGTGTGAGTTTGCTCAGGATTATGGCTTCCAACTCCATGCATGTTCCTGCAAAGAACATGATCTTGTTCCTTTTTATGGCTACAGAGTATTCCATGGTATATATGTACTACAATTTCTTTATCCAGTCTATCATTTATGGGTATTTAGGTTGATTCAACGCCTTTGCTATTATGAACAGTGCTGCAATGAATATACACATGCATGTGTCTTTATAACAGAATGATTTATGTTTGTTTTGGTATATACCCAGTCAGTGGGATTGCTGGGCCAAATGGTATTTCTGCCTTGATTTTAAGATCACCCAAGTTTTGTAATAATTTGTTACTTTTTAATAATGAATAGTTTTATTGCTATGGTAATACCACATTTTGTTCATTCATTGTACATTTGGGTTGATTTCAATTTTTGGATTGTGAATAAAGGTGCTGTGAAGATTTATGTAAATGTTTTCATAGATCCCTAGGACTAGTATGGCTAGATTGTATAGAAGAAATAATTGTTCAAAATATTTTAAGAAAAAATCAAATTGTTTTCTAATGTGGCTGTACCATTTTACATTTCCAATATCAGTATATGTGAGTCTCAGTTACCCTCATATTTTCACCAACACTTGGTATTTTTGGTCTTTTTAATATAGCTATTCTAATAAATATGTAGTGGCATCACATTAAAAATTTAATTTGCAGTTTCTTGATAACTCTTGATATGGAGAATTTTTTCATAGACATATTGACATTTATCTTTTTTGTTTATTGATTTATCTTTTGTGTATCTGTACAGAATTTTGGCCCACTTTTTATATAGTTGTTTCTTTTCTTATTGAGTTAGAAGGACTCCTTATTGAATGCAGATATTTTGTCTAACAAATGTACTGCAAATATTTTTCCAATTCTGTGGCTTGCATTTTATTTTTTCAAAAAGATATTTTAAACAGCAGGATACTTTTATTATAATAAAGTTTAATTTTTCAGGGTTTTCTGTTATGCTTTGTGATATTTGTATTATAATTAAGAAATACTTGGCTAAGGATAGATGTAAAGATTTTCTCAATTTTTCTTCCAGTTTTAAGTTTTAAATTTAGAGTTCTGATCCATTTTGGGTTAATTTTTAGATAAAATGTGAAGTAAATGTCAGTGTTCATTGTTTTCATATGGATATCCATTAGTTACAAAAATATTTATTGAAAAGTATTTTCTTTTCCCTGTCAACTTTTCTTGTCATCTTTGTCAAAAATTAACTGAGCAATAGCAGTGTCTCCCTGTCAACTTTTCTTGTCATCTTTGTCAAAAATTAACTGAGCAATAGCAGTGTCTTATAAAGACATTTTTAAAAAGTTTTAAAATCCGTATCTTTATAATTTCCTGAAGTTTTCATTTCTTTTTTTTTAAATATATATACTTTTTATTGCATTTTCGGTTTGGGGTACATGTGAAGAACATGCAAGGTTGTTACATAGGTACACACATGGCAGTGTGATTTGCTGCCTTCCTCCCCATCACCTATATCTGGTATTTCTCCCCATGTTATCCCTCCCCAACTCCCCACCCCTTGCTGTCCCTCCCCTTTTCCCCCCCAAATGACCGCCATGTGAGATGCTCCCCTCCCTGTGTCCATGTGTTCTCATTGTTCAACACCTGCCTATGAGTGAGAATATGCGGTGTTTGATTTTCTGTTCTTGTGTCAGTTA
>PVKV010009528.1:0-32635 GCA_004027835.1 Alouatta palliata
GCAGAGCTGGGTGTCGAGGGCAGAGGCGGGTGTCGAGTGCAGAGCTGGGTGCCGAGTGCAGAGGCGAGTGTCAAGTGCAGATCCTGCTGCGGAGTTTCCAGGCGCGGAGAGGGATGGGCGTGTCCCAGCTCCTGGCGAGGCAACCGGCCTTACAGTTACCTGTAGTAAGGAAAAAGAAATGAGGCTTCAAATTTAATCAAATATTTCCCTAAAACACATGAAGATGAAAATGTGGGTAAGTGGGTTCATCACAGCAACATTAACTTTTATTGGCAGACTGATGGATTTTGTGTGTTACTAACAGAGGTAGCTGGTAGAGGGTAGGTTTCTTTTGTATTTTTCCAGTCTGTGGGTAGTCTTATCTTTCATCCAGTGACAGCAATGATGCAATACTAAGGAACAGCCAGCGTTTCTAAGAAATATTTAAAGGTGGCATGAGTCTTGGTTTAAAAGGAGGAAGGTGGTCCCTTAGGCCCCTTGTGTGATGCTAACCAAGACGTAATTGTAGAATTATAGAAGAAGGTACTGTTAGTTACAAGACAAGGGTTCCGTGTATTAGGGACAACGAAATGGGAAAAATTCAGCTGTGACATCTGTGTAAGTACTACATACCAAATCTAACTGAAGAAGGTGACAGATGACACATGTGGCCCCCAGCAGCAGTACCCATTCAGTAACACATTTTATCCTGTTCAGAAGCACATCTGCTTCTGGAGAGGTCTCCATACATGGTGCGTTGGCCTGTTGCCAAATTCCCAAATGATCATTGTTTCTCATTTTTCCATCTTTGTTTAGAAGCACAGGAGAATGTGCCCATAGTGAGACTAAAGGTTGGACACTGACAATAAATTTCCCTCTAAATTGGAGATTGGTGCTTTGGGAAAATTAGTTCGATGATGCAGAATGAAGAAAAGGAATACATTTTAGAAGCAGGATGACCATCTAAGAGTGTCACAGGTTTTGAAATCAAAATCTGACATTTTGACTTACTCTCCCAAGATATTTGTTTACAACAAGTGTGTCTGCTTATTTCCCTGATGAGTGTTTGGTTCCCCTTAGTGAGCTTTTCCAAACCAAATGTTTGAATGACTAACATCTTGGTTCTTTGCCTTCATCTTTGCAATTTTGGCATTCTCTGAACATAATCTCATCTAGTCTTTTATCCTTAAATATTTATGTCCTGATATTTTCCACACTGCCCTCCTCAAGCCCTTTCTCAACAAATTGGGTACTTTGTACTTTAACGTCTAATAAAATTCTAAATATGTATATGTTTTTAAAAGCATAATTATTTCTCCTACATCCCAAACCTCAGTAATATTCACTCTTGCAAAGGCAGTTTCCACTTATCTCTTGATTCAAGCAAAGTACTTAGGAGCAAACTATTCAGTGATTGTGTTAAAATGCCTCTAACTCCTCAGATATCATTAAATATCAGTGGGCTCCTAGAAAACAGGAACATAGTTCTTTGGCACAGTCTCTTGCTCCATGTGTGCCCTCAGGAGATAGCAGAGAATTTGCAGAGAGGAAAAAACTTATAAATGCAGTGAATATGGTAGTGCCTTCAGTGATCAATTATGTCACATTTTATGTCTCAAAAATCCAGGCTGGGTGCAGTGGCTCACGCCTGTAATCCTAGAACTTGGCCAGGCAACGTGGCTCACGCCTGTAATCTCAAAACTTTGGGAGGCCAAGGTGGGCAGATCATGAGGCCAGGAGTTCAAGACCAGCCTAGCCAACATGGTGAAACCCCGTCTCTACTAAAAATACAAAAATTAGCCAGGCATGGTGGCAGGCACCTGTAATCCCAGCTACTCAGGAGACTGAGGCAGGAAAATCACTTGAACCCGGGAGGCGGAGGTTGCAGTCAGCCTAGATCATGCTATTGCACTCCTGCCTGGATGACAAGAGCAAGACTTCATCTCAAAAACAAAACAAAAACAAAAAATCCATGGAAAAGAAACTCAGGTATATTCAGGTGTGCTCAGATATATTGAATGGAGAAGATTCAGCAAGAAAAAAAAAAATTGTAGCTTATTCTCTAGCGTATTAAGTGAGAGAAGTCATGAATGCAGAGACTGGGAAAGCCTGATAAACTCATCCTACATTGTGCATTGATACAGAGACACAATCTGATGTTAACTTCAGGATCCATTCACATTGATTGCTCAATGTTGTCAGCTAGTCTCTGGAATGTCTGAGATATCCAAGTAAAGTGAAACATTACTGTGGTTATGAAAAGAGATAAGCGGTATCTGAGCCAAGAATGGTGGCTCATGTCTGTAATCCCAGCACTTTGGGAGGCTGAGGCAGGGGGATCACTTGAGGTCAGGAGTTTGAGACCAGACAAATATACTCATTTTGCTGTAAGACAAGTAGTGGACAGAGACCTGGAGATAGCCTGTGTAGCAAAAAATTTACCATTCCCAATGTGAGGTCTGGCCTTTGCCCTTACCTACCCGAAGCGATGCCCAGTTTTTTTTAAATGTCGTACCTGAAGAAATTATTTTTGTTTTCCTGTAGGCTTGAGCATCAGACAGTCTAAGAATCTGCCTTATGAGGGAAGGTTTGGGTCACACAGTAACAGCTTAGCCTCTGATGGAGGTAGACTTAAGGGCAGCCATGCAGGCAGTAGGCACTGAAGCTCCAGAAAAACTCTGGTCTCCAAGACTTGGGCGAGCTTTACTGAATGAAAACATTCATGAGTATTGTCTCATATTGCTGCTGATAAAGTAATATATCATGACAATATGGAAAGAGGACAACTGAAAACTCAGCGTTTTGGGTACTAGTCCTGGATTCTGTCTTCTATGTTTCTCTCCATTGCTGATTTTAATATGTATCCTTTCCCCATAAACAACCAGAAGAGCAAGTTAAATAGCTCTCAGTGAGTTCTGTGCTTCCTTCAGAGAATTACCAACACTGAGGGTGAATGGAGGGACCTGAAATCTTAAAGATGGTGTCAGAAGGAATGGTGGCCTTGTGTAGACTGAATTCCATCTACAGTTTGTTTGCCTACAAATCCTCATGAAGGGAGTGGATAGTGGACCTTGTCAAATGTGAATTTGTCTGTTGCAAGATCCAAAGGATTGATTTTGATTGTTACATTTTACACGTTTTCATTAATTATATAACCAATGAATGCTCCTTACTTTTCGGCAAAGATAAGTGTCACGAATTTTGATAACCATTCCATGCTGTTGAACCGAAATGCAGAATTGGCTTAGGTAATAATTAAAAGAATGATGTAATATTCTGATTAAACTGTCTGATGCTGGTGCTTTTATCTTTGAGAGAATGCTATACGTCTCTCTTTCTTCTAGGGGTAAATTTCTGTCCCAGTTTCTTATCCCTGCCAGGGCCAATATCGGTGAAGCACATTTTTCTAGAATATTTCTATATCATCATTTCCAAGTTATTTTGCCTTTAATTATACAAACAAGTCCGGTGACCTCTAATGTGAATTATTGATGTTGTGTTCTTGCTTTTACTCTTACCTCACTAGACGTCCTTCTCAGCAACCTTTTCTGATTCTGTGTATCTGCTGAATACTTAAAAGTGTATAGCTCAAGCATCTGAAAATTAAGAGTTAACTAGATTGTGGGTAGAAGAACTCAAGGAAGCCTGGAACCTAGTGAGACACACAAATCTCTCTGCATGTGCTTCATGGGTCAGACCTCAGTATTTCTTGCTCCTTCCGTGTGAGACCCTGTGTGCCTCTAGGGATCATGAAAAAGTAAGAGCCTTTCCCAGACACTGCAGCAGTCTCTTTGAGGACGCACGTAAGAAACTTGTCATTGGTGTTGGTGATTAGCAATTGGGAAACAAAATTTCAGAAGTGTTCTCAGCTCCCCAAGCCTTCACTGTCATTTACCCTACCGGTAAAGTGATAATTGCAGTTCTGAGGGGAGGGAGGTCACAGAATCACAGACCTTTATTTGAAGGTCTGGCTGCCTTTCTCTCTCATGTACTGGCTGTCATGACCTTCACACTGAACTCACCATCCTGGCAGAGGGAAGAAGTCCAGTGAGTATTTTCTGTTGCACTCTGAGATGCAGAGTCTGCAAGGAAAGGAAGTCTTACTACATGCTTATGTCTAGAAAGGGAGTATTCTGGGGTAGAAACAGATTCAGTGGCAAGGTGAGTCAAGGAGGAGGAATAATTCCTTAGATCTGAGCTGGGTTAGTAGAAAGAGAAGGGTCCAAGACCCTATGCTAGTCCTCGATGGCTCCTATTATAATTTAATAAAACTCCCACTCAGAATGTTAGTGAATAATTCAAGTGATAACAAAATTTGATATCTCGTTTTGAAGATGCTTAAGAATTGTAATGTGAAATAATTCATATTACCTTGAATTATAGACTAAATTTTCAGTATTATTGTTACAGGTACATTTATAATGCCTACATGTTTATAAGAAAGGTTAGGATGAAACTCTAAGAACTACATAATCTTGTACAGAAACCATGGCGTCAATTCGTTTCTGGAGTAAAAAATACTTTTTCTATAAATCTAGGTTTATTATCCTGTTAATGGAGGTTGTAATTGTGTCTGTAATGAATTATCCATGTTCTAATGATTATGGAGAGATTGCATTTTCTCTTAAAGTTATGGCCGCATTAAAGGAAAAGGTAATGTTATAATTATGGATATTAGATGACAGTTGCCAGGACCAAACGTATCTTGGGTTGTTTCTTCTGGTTTAATAATATACGAACATCAGTCTCAAGCTCATGACACATTTTTTCTGTTATTTGAA
This sequence comes from Alouatta palliata, assembly GCA_004027835.1. Lineage (NCBI taxonomy): Eukaryota > Metazoa > Chordata > Mammalia > Primates > Atelidae > Alouatta > Alouatta palliata. The sequence continues at coordinate 4,761 of PVKV010009528.1, forward strand.
TTTTTACATTCAAATAATAGAATTTACATTGCAGAAGATTTCATATTCTCCAGATTTGATTTACAGAAGTCTCATGTATTGTGATATCTTTCACAAATATCTCATTACTAGTACTTGCACTTAAGCTAGGTATTAGTAATAGATAAGTGTTTAACATGAAATTAGTAATAATTTCTATCCTACACTGTTTATCATACATTACTCTTTCATGTTTCTTAGTTTAGGGAGAAAGCAATGTTGCTTAGCCATTTATTTGATAGATACTACTCTATTTTTGTTCCTGGATTGACAGCCCATGAATCTTTCTGTTGCCAGACTAGTATTGTGTCAGTCTAGCTTTCGTTCAGTCAGGTTTGGACATTGGCAGCAATTTTTGTAGATTAGACGGTAATGAGTGTGCTATATTTTATTAGGATCTCTGAAACATTATTCATATTTGATAGTACTGTGTATAATAAAATTTCACACCAAATGGAAAGTCGTTTACAACCAAAATTATACTTTAAAATACCAACAACATCAACCCCAAGAAATCCAGGTGGGCAAACTCCATCTCTACTAAAAATACAAAAATTAGTTGGGCGTGGTGGTGCTCACCTGTAATCCTAGCTACTCGGGAGGCTAAGACTGGAGAATCATTTCAACCCAGGAGTGGGAGGTTGCAGTGAGCCAAGATCATGCCACTGCACTCCAGCCTGGGCGACAGAGCAAGACTCTATCTCAAAAAACAAACAAATATATATATAAAATAAAAGCGCTCATGTATATTAAGCTTTCCATTTTCCTTTGCTGGATTCTGTAATGCTGGCAAGTATTACTTTCCACATGTATATGGTTGTCAAACTGAGCAAAATAACATCAGACAGATTTGGCCTACTCTTCTGCTGAGCTTCATGACAAATTCACAGTTCATTATATGCAGTATTTTTCTTAGCCTTTGGTGTTTCTTGTTTGGCCTAATGATCTGGCCCTGTGCCCAAATAAGTTTCATCTTGTACAGGCACAAGCAACTGGCCACACACTTTCCCAGAAACAACCTTTCCCCAGCCACTTCTTCCCACTTCGTTTTTTGATGATACGTTTTTTTTTTTTTTTTTTTCGAGACAGAGCCTTGCTCAGTCGCCAGGCGCCAGACTAGAGAGCAGTGGCGCGATCTCGGCTCACTGCAACCTCCGCCTCCTGGGTTCAAGCAATTCTCCTGCCTCAGCCTCCTGAGTAGCTGGGATTACAGGTGTGCGCCACGACGCCCAGCTAATTTTTGTATTTTTAGTAGAGACGGGGTTTCACCATGTTGGCCAGGATGGTCTCGATCTCCTGACCTTGTGATCCGCCTGCCTCGGCCTCCCAAAGTGCTGGGATTACAGGTGTGAGCCACCGCGCCCAGCCGGTGATACGTATTTTTTTTTAAAAATCAAAGGAACATACACAATGTATCAGTGCGTAACTCAGTGAAATTTCGCAAACAAAATACACCTCTGTATACAACACCGAGATCAAGAAACAGAATATTCTACCCTCCCAGAAGCTCCTTGTGTCCCCTCTAAATTCCTACCCTCAAGAGTTTAGTTCTTTCGGGTATATTTGTGTAGCAGTATTGTTGAGACATAGATTTATATCTATTCCAACATTTAAGAGATCACATCCCTTTTGTATGTTTTCTTTTGTTCGTTCCTTATACAAATGAAATCATAGAGCAAGAACCCCTCTATATTTGGCTTTTACGTTTTTATATGATTTTTAAAATATACTATTGATATCCATTAGCCTTGCTATATAACAGTCCCTTCTGTTAATGTCAAACATTTGAATCATTCTGTTCTGTGTGAGCAAGTGGTTGGTCTTCATGTTTGGGGCTGTTATGACTACTGCTAATACACAAATTCTGAAATTTGTTTTTTGGTGCTATATTTAGAAATTGATTTAGGGTATACTTATAACAGTGGAATTGTTGAGACAGAGGTTGATATCTCCTCCACTTAAGGAGATACTGCCAAACTGCTTTCCAAAATGCCTGTGCCAATTTTAACACCCATCAACAGTGCGTGGAATTCCTGGTATATTAACATGTTTGCCAGAACTTGGTATTTCCTGCCATTTTAATTTTAGACTTCTAGTTGGTGTATAATAGCACCAGGTAGTGGTGTTATTTGAAGTTTTGTGATTACTGAAGACATCGAACCTTTCCTATTTACTATTCACTAGACAATTTCCATTTTTTCGTTTCTGTTGTAATGTGTTCCCTAACTTTATTATATTGTGCGATATGTAAGTGTTCTTTATGCGACATACAACTTTTCTTCCTTATGCTCCCGTGTGTGTGTGTGTGTGTGTGTGTGATGGGAGCCAACTTTTAATTTAATATGTTCTAATTTGTCATTCACCCATATTGTCAATGTGTTTTGTACTGTTTATAAAACATCCTCAGATTCTAAGACCACAACAAATACTTCTTTTTGTAGTTCTCAAATTACATTATCTATTTTTAAATTTCAATTAGCAATCCATTAGTACTGGTCTGTTGAATGGCATGGGTAGTGAATGAGGTTGTTTCGTTTCTCACATACAACTAGTAAAATTGATTCTGTAAATTGAGTTTTGCTTTTTTTTTGATTTGCTGTCACTTGTCATTGTTTCCTCCAGGTTAACACCGTCTCATCCCTAGCGCTGACTTCCCTGAAATACCCTGATAATTCTCTCCACCACTACATGCACCTTGATGTCTGTGGCAATCCCACAGGAGTCAATGAAAGATGTTTTGATGTAAAAAAAAAAATCTTTTATGAGGCTTTTTGCTCAGATGAGTGACTGTTATTACAATTTTAAAAAAAATGTGCTGAATTACGGAATGGCCTCCAGGAATTTGGCAGTTGGGATCATCTTATTGCAGACTACAGTTGGAATCCTGGGCAATTTCTCTCTTCTTTGCTATTATTTTCTCCCTTCTTTGCCATTATTTTCTCCTGTACTATACTGAATGCAGGTTGAGGTTCACCAATGTGATTCTGAAGCGTTTGATTATGGCAGACTCTTTGGTCAGTCTCTCTAGAGGAGTTCCTCAGACAATGACAGCTTTGGGGTTGAAACACTTCTTCGGTGATTTTGGATGCAGACTTTTGATGTATATTGAGAGAGTGGGCAGGGGAGTGTCCATTGGCATCACTTGCCTTTTGAGTGTCTTCCAGACTATCAAGATCAGCCCCATGGACTCCAGGTGGAAGAAGCCTAAAGTCAAAGCCCTAAAGTACATTAGCCACTCCATTCCTTTCTGCTGGATCCTGTACCTGGTAGGACATTTCATTTTTCCTGTGCATGCATTTGTGAAATGGAGCAGCAAAAACATCACAAAGAAAAGAGAGTTTGGATGCCGTTCTACTCTAAATGATGACAAAATCACAAACTCACTATATACAGCATCATTTGTATTCCCTGAAGTTTTATTTTCTGTGCTCATAATCTTGTCACAGCAGGTCTATTATTTTCATCTTGTACAGGCACAAGCAGCGAGTCCGACACATTCACAGGACTCCTGTTTCCTCCAGATCCTCCCCTGAGTCCAGAGCAACTCAGAGCATCGTTGTCCTGGTGGACACCTTTGTATCTTTTTACACACTCTCCTCTATCTTTCATGCCTGTATTGCTCTATTTCATAATCCCAGTTGGTATTTGGTGAATTCTGCTGCCCTCATTTCTATGGGTTTTCTAACTGTCAATCACTTTGTTCTCGTGGGTCGTGACTCCACTGTATCTAAACTCTGTTTTCCTCAGGTAAAGAACACAAAATCTCCTAATCTTATTCAAAACATGTAAACTATGTTGTTAACCTTGATATGTCAATACAGACACTTATGGCAAATCCACATGTCTTTCTGTGGTAGCCCTGAATTGGTACCGGGGTCTTCAGCTGGCTTATTGTGGGAACTACGTAGGCAAAGCAGATGTAAATGAAGCAGGTTTCCCTCGTCCTGTTGATAGGAGTCCTAATCAAATATTTCTTGAGGCAAATTAAACAGATTTAGTCCTAGCTTCTCTGTCAGATTAATGGGTATTTGACCAAATGCTGTATTGATGGGATAACCTGCCAGTAGTGATTACAGTGAAGAAATATTCAAAGACATCATATGTATCTACTGTGTGCATATGTCTTATGGACGGGGTAGGAGCAGCATTTGTTCTGGACTGTCTTTTCATAGAACGTGTATGGAAAAAAGATATGGATAGTATCACCCTTTGGAACTACTGACATAATTGTTTCCTATCTGTAAAAATAAAGATAATCGAGATGCGCCCCGGCTTCGGTAGAGACGGCAGCTCAAGTCGTGACTGAGCAGCGCTAGCACCTCCCCCAGGAGATTTTTGCTGTCAGCCAGCCCCCTTCTCCACGGTAGCCAGGTGCCACCGAAAGGCCGTGATCAAAAATGTGGACATGTCGGAAGAGATACGAGCGGACTCGGTGGAGTGTGCTACTCAGGCGCTGGAGAAATACAACATAGAGAAGGACATTGCGGCTCGTATCAAGAAGGAATTTGACAAGAAGTACAACCCTACCTGGCATTGCATTGTGGGGAGGAACTTCGGTAGTTACGTGACACATAAAACCAAACACTTCATCTACTTCTACCTGGGCCAAGTGGCCATTCTTCTGTTCAAATCTGGTTAAAAGCATGGACTGAAAAGGCTGGGTGTGGTGGCTCACACCTGTAATCCCAGCACTTTGGGAGGCCGAGGCGGGCGGATCACCTGAGGTCAGAAGTTCAAGACCAGCCTGGCCAACATGGTGAAACCCCATCTCTACTAAAAATACAAAAATTAGCCGAGCGTGGTGGTGCACACCTGTAATCCCAGCTACTTGGGAGGCTGAGGCAGGAGAATCGCTTGAACCTGGGAGGTAGAGGTTGCATTGAGCTGAGATCAGGCCATTGTACTCCAACCTGGGCAACCGAGTGAGACTCTGTCTCATTTAAAAAAAAAAAGCATGGACTGTTGTGCCACATACCCAGTGATCCATCCAAAAACAAGGACTGCAGCCTAAATTCCAAATATCAGAGACTGAAATTTTCAGCCTTGCTAAGGGAACACCTTGATGTTTGAACCTTTGTGTTTTGTACAGGGCATTCTCTGTACTAGTTTGTTGTGGTTATAAAACAATTAGCAAAATAGCCTACATTTGTATTTATTTTCTATTCCATATTTCTGCGCCACGTTGTTTTCTCTCAAAATCCATTCCTTTAAAAAATAAATGTTGCAGATGTGAAAAAATAAATAAATAAATAAAGATCATCTATCCTTCTTAGGCAAATGGTTGGGGAGCCTTGCTAGCTGCTTCTTTGATTTTTCTGTTCTCAGGGTTCCTCAGCTGCATGTGCGGCATTCACCAGGTCCTCTCAGTATCATTTCTGTTGCAGTTGTGGTGGGAAGAGATCAAGCAAAACTGAGGCACTCAGGATGTTCATACTGTCTGCTATGCCAAGGGTGATGAAAGGGTTTTGTTGCATTTTTTCTATTTTAATAATAGACTTTATTTTGTAGAGTATTTTTAGGTTCACAGCAAAATTTAGTGGACAATACAGCAATTTCTCTTATCCTCCTTACCCAGCACATTCACAGCCTCAATCTTATCAAAGTCCCACCAGAACATTACACTTGCTGCAACTGATGCCTGCATTGACACTTCATTTTCAGCCAAGCCCACAGTATCCATTACTGAATCCTCTCAGTGTCGGACATTCTACGGGTTTTGACAAGTACGTGGTGACATGTGTTCAGCATTGTGCTCTCATATACATTAGTTTCACTGCCTCACAATTCCTTCAGGCTCCACCTAGTCATCCTTCCCTTCCCTCAACACCTGGAGACCACATGGAAGATAGACAAAGTGTCACCTTCTAGAGTAGAGGACAAATTTGTTTGCTGTTAAACAAAATAAGATGCTCCAGCCAAGAAACAGCAATGCCCAAGATAACGTGAATTTTGCAGAATAAGGGACAGTGTTAAGCTTTATTTGGGACCTAAAATCACGTAGACATGTCTAGAAATGGAGATGTAAAAGAGAATACGAGATGTGAGGTAGTTGTAGGAAAGAAAAGGAAGGTGCTATGGTACCTCTGATTTTTTTCTGACAAACTCCAACTGGAAAGTAAGAGCCTGACTGATGTGTAAATTAGGAAAAAAGGAATTTTTAGAAGGCTGGAAAAAGAAGCCTTAGTAGATACAGTCTTGTAATTTTAGATTCTGCAAGCATCACATTGAGGATGCAAAGTCACAAGGTCTGTGATTATGGTATGAAGGTTCACATGTGTGCAGTGCTTTACCTTTTCTGAGTGCTTGCTCATACAGGGTCGTCCATGGGATTTACAGTATCCTACAAGGAACGCAGGCAGTGTGCCATCTCACTGGTAGATTCTGTGCCATAGGGAAATGAAAAAAATGTCCAAAGTTTTGACCAGGAAATTCCACTTCCAAACCAACCAGTACTCCTTCCACTGTAGCTCAACAGAACCCCCAATGGAAAAGACTTGTTAATTGACTCCATTCTCCTGCAATTACAGTGGATGGGGAGAGCATATCGTGGGCGAAGTGTCCAGGTTCTGCTTTCTTCCAATGCCTGCTCTCTTTGTGGCTTTTACCTGTCTTGTACCTTTCTTCCAATGCCTGCTCTCTCTGATTTGCGCGAGGATCAGACTTCAAAAACTGCCTTTCCTGGCCCTCTGACTCAAATGTTAATCTCCTTTGGCAACACACTTACAGACACAGCCAGGATCAATACTTTGCATCCTTCAATCCAATCAAATTGACACTCAGTATTAATCATCACATTGTCTTTCTGTAAGGAAATCTCTTCCACAAGAATGTACACACTCATGAGATAAGGTCCAGCTTCTTACCCTTGTTGCATTGGGATGTAGTTTCTACAATGTTTTTTAGTTTCCACAGTGTTTTTTATGGGGACATGTTCAAACCATAGCAGTTAAAAACTAGGCATTTGAATCTAATAATATGGTAACCTGTAAATCACATTTTCCCTTTCCCCAGTTTGCTTAGTTTTATTTTGATTTCCTGATTGTTGTAGGTTTTGTGTGTTCCAAGCTCAGCTCAGACTGAGGTGTAAACTTAAAGTCTGCTCAGGTGTTTTCTAACCCCGTGCCTTTCCCTTAGCATGCAGGGTGATTTCCTAAATTACCCCATATATGCAATCTCTTTTGAATACCCTAGATCTTAAATGTGCGTATTCCAAAAGGTCGAATGAGAAAAATGAAGGTTGGAAATAGAACTAAGAATAAAAGATTCTGGCTGTTTAAATCATCGGAGAGTGGGAGAGGTTTTCAACGGTGGGAGGTGGGTGCAACAATGGCTGCCTGCCTCTATGTCGGCAACACCCTGACCACAATCATTAATGAACAATTCAAACACAAGTCCTGAATATTTGGAGATGAGAGTTCTTATTTCACAGGCTGGCTTCTCCAAGATGCCTGCAAGCTGCTGCAGGAACACATGTATCCCTGCCTGCCATGTGCCTGGGAATGGCAAGATTGGTATCTTTGAACGTAGCTGTAATTTACTACCCAAGCTTGCTTTTCAGTGACAGGTAAAAGCCTTCAGAATACTTTGAAGTTGCAAAATAATTACATCAGACAGATTCCGTCAGTTTAATTGTTGCCGAAATGGGAAGAAGAATTCCTGGTCTTTCCTACTCTACCACCTTCCCATTATTCCTTCTCATTGAAGATTTTGACATGAAGATGAACCTTGATGGTATGGTGCAGTGGAGTTTTAAAGACTACAGAAGACAAAATGAGACAAAATGACCAGGAACCTTGACAGAAGAGTCAGTTCCAAAGAAAAGTAAGGTTAACCTCCGTGAAGTAATGTCAAATAACAAATAAAATGAAAGCCAAATGTAACATTTTCAGAATTAATTGAGATTTATTCCCTTGATATAAAACACTTCAATCATAGCAACACTCGTAACAAATACGTTCTGAATGAATTGCTGATGTAAATTGTAAAGGCACAAAATGATTTTTTATCAAACAACAACAAAAGAACATCTTTGTTATGATAGGAAAATACTTTTTAACAGACAGAAAATATTAACCCTCAAGGGTGACATAACAAATAATATATTAAAATTAGGAGCATCTTCTGGCTATAATATTTGTGCAAACATTTTGAATATTGTTTGGCAATACCTCCTAAAGCTAAGTAGATAGAAAACTATGACCTGGCAAGTCCACTATTTCATATATACCCAACAGAAATCCATGTATATATCACCAAAACATGGTGGAGGGCTTTCACACAGGTATGTTTCATGATAGCCTCAAATTTAAAACCACTCACATTCACAGTAAAAGGAAAGATTGAATTATTTGTTTGATTCAACACACAAATACTATTACCAACAACGTGCAAAATTTACAAATACATAAATTCTTAAAAGACAAATATACAAGAATTCATGCTGAATCATTTTATTTACATAAATCTAAGTAGGTGGAACTGAACTATATTGTTTAATGTAGCAATAGTGGTCACTCAGCCAGGCCCAGTGGCTCACCCTTGTAATCCCAGCACTTTGGGAGGCCAAGGTGGGAGGATCATTTGAGGTCAGGAGTTCAAGACCAGCCTGGCCAACATAGTGAAACCCCATCTCTACTAACAATACAAAAATTTGCCGAGCCTGGTAATGCATACCTGTAATCCCAGCTACTCAGGAGGCTGTGACAGGAGAATTGCTTGAACTTAGGGGGCAGAGGTTAAAGTGAGCTGAGATCGCACCATTGCACTCCAGCCTGGGCAACAGAGCAGACTCTGTCTCAAAAAAAAAAAAGAAATAGTGGTCACTTGTGGAAACAGTAACTGATGTGGATATGAGGAGGCACCCCCCAGGCTTTAATATAAGATCTGTATATGGAGATGTGCTTAGTTTGTGAAGTTTGTTGAACACTGGATTCATGACCTGGACATAAATTTATAAAAATACATATCAACAATTAAATGGTGAATTGTAAGAAGCAAACAGAGTCATAACAAAGTGTTTATATTATCTATATAGAGAGTAAATGTATTAAACAACTCTAAATTATGCTTATTTTCAGAAGTACGATGTAACATCTAGGTTGAAATGTAGACATAACTAAATATATAGCACTCAAAGGACTGGGTTAAAATACAGTATCTTTAAAATTAATTAAATAAATATAAAAAATTTGACGTAGAAAGTTAAGAAAATAAAACAGGTGTCAGGAAGACCAAACAATATTTTGGTAAATGCTCTCCAAGTATGTCCATTATTATATTAAACAAAAGAGACTAATTACTTCTATCAAACTGAAATATTGCTTGATTATCTTCACTTGGATATTTTTTCAAGAGATATATTACAGTCATAAAAATAAAAGTACATAAATACAAATAAAATACACGTATCTTAACAAGGTTATCAACTACAATGCCAAGATGAATATCAGATAAAATGTACATTATGGCATATGGTTTGTGGTCATTGCAATTAGTATTATTTTATTTTATTTTATTTTATTTAAGATAGAGTCTCACTCTGTTGCCCAAGTTGGAGTGCCGTGGTGCGCTCTCAGCTCACTGCAAACTCTGCCTCTCTGTTCAAGCACCTCTCCTGCCTCAGCCTCCTGAGTAGCTGGGATTACAGGTGCCCACCACCATGTCCAGCTAATTTTTGTATTTTTAGTAGAGACAGGGTTTGACCATGCTGGCCAGGCTGGTCTCAAACTCCTGACCCCAGGTGATCCATCCTCCTCAGCCTTTCAAAGGGCTGGGATTATAGTGTGAGCCACTGTGCCTGGCCAGTTAGTATTATTTTAAATTTAAATTGTACATGTCCTATGTATAATTTCATAGTGTTATAGCTTGATGAATAACAACCATAATCTGATTGATATGTGTAATACACATGCATATCTACATACATGTATATACATGCACACAATAGTGTACAAATGTGTCTCTGTGCATTGTGTACACATTTGTGTAAACCACCACTTGCATTTTATACAGTTGCTACATGTGATTCTGTGAGAGACAAATGAAGAAACAATTTAATATTTGGCAGAATTGTATAATTCACGTGTTCCCTGTATGATTGGGGGCTTTTGTATTCTCTATCCAGGCAAAGTACAGTGTGAATGCACTGGAGTCACGGCTCAAGAGCAGAAAGGGGCTGATGACTGGAAAACAGGCAGCAACTATCCCAGCAGAGTTCACCAGAAACCAGTTGGAATTATTAACAAGAACCAAATAAACTTGAAAGATGCAGGAGAGGGTGTAAAAACAGACAAAGCTGCTCACCAAGAGAAGGAGATGGTTTTAGTAGCGCTGGACTCAGGGGAAGATCTAGGGCAGATATAGGTCCTGTGAATGTGTCGCATCCGTTCCTTGTGCCTGTACAAGACCAAAACCATGGAGCTGCTACCCCAGAGCATGAGCCCCAAACAGAACACATCTGGGAAGGACAGCAGTGCTGCAAACACAAAGTCTGTGGTATGATTCTGATGAATGGAAGAACAGTATTCAAAATATTGTGTGTTGGTAATGTTTTTGTTGCTCAATTTTCCATTTACATAGAGACGGAAAATGATATTTATTAGTATCTGCAGGGTCCAGCATAGCAAAATAGCAGGGCCAATGTACTTGGGAGCTTTCCCTTTAAGCTCTGTCCACTTGGAGTTCCTGCGACTGATGGTGATGGCCTGGAAGACACTCAACAGGCAGGTGCTGCCAATGGACACTCCCCTGCCCACTCTGTGAATATAGTAAGAGAATCTGCATTCCATACCATTGAAGATATATATCCACCCAAAAAACACTATTGTAGAGGGGATTCCTCCAGAGACAATGACCAAAATGTTGCCTACAATCAGGTGCTCTACAGTGAAATCTGAGGTCCTCAACCTGCACCCAGTGAAATAAAGGAAGAGATAATGGTAAAGCAGAGAGAAGTTCCCCAGGATTCCAAACACAGTCTGCGCTAAGAATATCATTCCTATGCCTGATGAACATCCTGCCAATTCTCAGTGATTGCTATTTGTCTTCCGAGCAGGAGGATACTGCATGGGAATATGAGGATGGGGCAACATTTGTCACATCAGCTGAAATACACTGTTCTCTGTGTACCAGCAGTTCTCATGCAGAAATTAATTGCTTACAGTTGTTCCATCCATTAGAGGCTTCCCAGACTGGAAGGTATAACCATTAAAAAATACTTGCAATGTACAAGTCACAGCTATGAAAGTTATTCATAGAGTGACTTCTTTATTCCTCACAAATCTATGAGGCAGCGATGACTATGACTATTACTTTCCTTATAAAGATGAGAACATAGACACGGAGAGGTTGAGCACGTGGTCTAAATTCACAGCCTTGTAGAGGCAGAGTGAGACTTAGAACCTGACTGTGCTGGTCACAGAAATACTGTGTTTAATCCATGACGTGCTAAAAAAAACTAATTCGCCGTACTTTTCCAACAAACCAGTTCTAAAATATGTTCTAATATTACACTTTGTTGTTTCATGCTATTGCTGGTATCTTACTTCATAATTTTTGTAGTTACAGTTTCCATTGATTTATAAAAAGTTATTCCACAGACCAATGCAAATTTTGAGGAAGACTTTAGAGATCTTACTGAAATGTAGATGTATAGATTTCAGTGTAATCCTATAGGTACCTCTCCCTTGACATTTGGATTTAATGAACACAGGGATGGCTTCATATAAGAATGCTTACAGAAAGACTCATTTGCTTTTATCCCAGGAACAAAAGTATAGTGGCACCAATCACACGAACTACAGCACACGAAACACTGGTGTCTGACATAAAAGCATATGGTAGAAACTAAGTTATTACTGATTTCTAATCATATGCTTCTCTATCAATTAATGCTTGAGTTAAGTAAAATCATATTAGCAATAATGCACTATTTGTGACAAATATTAAAACAGGGGGCCCAGGCAAAATGTAATAAGAGGGTAGAAAGTATTGTGCACTCTATAAACTAAAACACTGTTTTTTTATTATTACATTTCAAAGTAGGAGAGATATTTTAAAAAGATACCATTGAGCCTGAAAGATACTCTCTGAAACTGAAAATTACAAAGTTACCTTTTGGCCAATGCAGCTTTTGTAATGTTAGGAGAGAAAATTATCTCCATAATCATTAGAGTTGTTCTTATTGAATCTACTAAGGACTCTATATACACCCAGAGTTAGAGAAAACGTTTCTATTCCAGCAAGTGCTATTAGACACCTGTTTCTGCACAAAATTAGAAGGTTCCTGTAGATTAATCATCTTCTTTATTACAAGCATGAAGGTATTACAGGCGTACCTCTAGTAAACCTGAAAATTATGTCCATGATTCCTGTCAAGGGAGCGCAACAGCAGATTGATACTGGAACTACAGTCCTTAGTACATTAAAGATCAGGCTTCCTGTTGCTTGGATTAAACATCCAAATCACGCTCACTTTGGATTATATTCTATTACATTAGGAGTCATAAGAAAGTGGTGTGGGGGCCCAGGACCTCACTCCACTAGCTCAGCTCATGCCTCAAAATGTTTTCTCCCTATATTGCTTGGAGACTGGACCAAGCTTAATCTCAGGAAAGTCATTCTTCCCAATATGATCACTTACCCAGACTCCCATGACTCCTCCTTCCGTCACAGATTCTGTCTCTCAGGTTGAAAATCTGAATACTCAAAAACTCCGTCCTACTTCCTGGATAGTAGGCACAGCATGAATGTCCAGCATTCTGTGCATGTGTGAGAGGGGGAGGCTTGACCTTGGAATGTGAACTCATGATTCTGTGACTTCACCTCCCCTGACAACTGCAATTATCATTTCTCCTGTGGCAGCAGTGGGCATGTAAACTTCAGAGCTGAGAACATTTTTGAAAACTTTTTTTGTCTGCTAATTAAAACAATGACAAGCTTTTAGTTAGCATGTCTTGAGAGACTCTTTCTTTTTCATGTTCCCTGGAGGAAGATGGGGTCTCCCATGAAGTCACGAGCAAGAAATGGTGAGGCCTGACACATGGGAGACTTGCCACATACGTGTTCTCATTGGAGAGTGCACGTCATGAGCTATTCTCCTACTTGAACATGAAACTTTTCCAAATCTTTTTTGTTTATTATTATTCTTTCTAGAGTACATGTGCAGAATGTGCAGGTTTGTTACATAGGTATACACGTGCCATGGTGGTGGTTTTGCTGTATCCATTGTCCTATCATCTGCATTAGGTATTTCTCCTAATGCTATCTCTCCCCTATCCCCCACCCCCTGCTATACCTCTCCTAGTCCCCTACCCCCTGACAGGCTTCAGTGTGTGATGTTCCCCTCCCTGTGTCTATGTGTTCTCATTGTTCAACATCCACTTATGAGTGAGAACATGCGGTGTTTGGTTTTCTGTTCCTGTGTTAGTCTGCTGAGAATGATGGTTTCCAGCTTCATCCATGTCCCTGCAAAGGACATGAACTCATCCTTTTTATGGCTGCATAGTATTCCATGATGTATATGTGCCACATTTTCTTTATCCAATCTATCATTATTGGGCATTTGGGTTGGTTCCAAGTCTTTGCTGTTGTGAACAGTGCCACAATAAACATACGTGTACACGTGTCTTTATAATAGAATGATTTATAATCCTTTGGGTATACACCCATCTAATGCGATTACTAGGTCAAATGGTATTTCTATTTCTAGATCCTCTTGAGGAATCGCCATACTGTCTTCCACAGTGGTTGAACTAATTTACGGTCAACCAACAGTGTGAAAGCGTTCCTATTTCTCCCCATCCTCTCCAGCATCTGTTGTGTGGGGGGGGGCGCATGGCAACATATTCAAGCTTATGTACATGACATTTGAGGTCGGGGCATGGAAAAATCCTGAGGCACTGTTATTTATGTTAACACTGTATGCTATTTGCGCATAGGAGTGCCTCAGTAACCCACCTCAAATGGCCATCTAGTGGATGTGTGTAGTTAATACAAGCCCTTTCAATAAATACTTGGCAGACAGAGGCTGGGTCGGACTCTCTCAGAAGAGCTACCCTCTAGCCCCGCTCAGCTGAAACTATCTGAGTACTTCATTTTCAGCGTTCACTGCAAGCTAGAAGCTCTTCAAGTGGTGCCCCTGATGTGATTGCCTTGAATTTACGCATGAAGGAGGAGAGCTCGTCATTTTTCGGGGAATCCCGATAAGGCACAGTCCTGAGTCCCATCAGGAGGATGGGACGCACGCGTAAAATGTCAGGGGCTAGGTTATCATGGGTCAATAAATGACCAAAGAGCAGAAAGTATTTTTTAAAAGAGTGCAACAGCTACTTAAGGCTATTCAGTGTACTGCAGAACCTGGAGCTCTACACAAGCTTATGATCTTCACTGGGTAGAAATGCCCTTGGTTTCCTGATGAAGGAACCTTAGATTTAGAGTTATGGGAGCAGGTAGGTCACTGCCTAAAAAGAGCATATGAGCAAGGTCATTTTACTGATGTTACTATTTTGACCGCCTGGGCGCTGGTATGCTCTGTGTTGTATCCTCTTTAGCTGCCAGATTGCAGTGAGTCAAACTGCCCATCGTCTCCACCTGAAGGACATTCGGGAGACTTAAAGGAAAAGGGAAAACGGGAACCAGAACAACAGGGAGAGACGCCTCTCCCTCTTTCATTCCCTTCTATGTGGAATAAGGAAGAGACTTTTTCTAGTGAGGAGGGGAAATGGTGGACGTCTCCACTGAATGACAGCTGTTATATATCAAAGATCATTTAAAAATTTGTCTTACTCTTGGAGATGGAAGAGAGCAATTATCAGAGAGGAGACTTTAGTCAAAAAAATCAATAGTGTGTTCACAAGTGGGATTTACATTTAACCATGTTTATTTACCATTTCTATTTTATATTCAGAATGTATCAGAAGTCTCATGGTTCAATTAACAAAATGCTGTCATTTGTGTTCATAACTCAGTGATGTTCCTTTTACCAACATGGTTTTCTTAACTTAGTAAGGAACTTCCCAACGGACACTAGACCATTATGCTCTGTGTGTTAAAATAATGTGTGACAATTGTTTTCTATGGTGGAGTTAAACAGCACTGAGTTCTGTCAATACTGCAGTTCTCCTTTAACCCACGGGATACCTTCCAGGAGTTCTCCAGTGGATGCCTGAAAGAGGATAGTACTGAACCCTAAATATTACAATTTTAGTCTAGTTTTGAGGTGTGACAGCAAAGCAAGCACTGATTGTTTTTTATTCACACTCATGTACAGAAGATTTATGGTAAATCTTAGCAGCTTCAGCGTACAATTTTCGTTTCTTATTAAATAAACAACTTCATTTTTTACTTAAAGGAGACACTTTGCAGCTTTCTTGCTTTCTCTCCTTTTTTCCCTTGTGTGTATGTGTTGGAGGGTTTTGCCATGTCACCCAGGCTGGAGCACACTGGTTATTCACAAGTGAGATCTTAGCACACTACAGCCTCAAAAAGTGGTCCTCCCACCTCAGCCTCCTTAGTAGCTAAGACTATAGGTGCATGCTGTTTTGTCTATAGCTCGCAGCTTCTCTGAGATATCCAAGTTGCAAGTATCACAACTTTTGTGCTTTCAGGCCATTACTAAGTAAAATAGGAGTTACTTGAATACAAACACCACAATACTCTAAGAATCTGCTAACTGAGATGACTACTAAGTGACTGGGCAATGGGTAGCATATTCAGTGTGACTTCACTGCATAAACAGATGATTTAGGTCCTGGGTGGAACAATGTGAGATTTTATCGTAGTACTGAGAATAGCGCACAGTTTAAAATTTCTGAGTTGTATTTATTTTGGGAATATTTCATTTAATGTCTTTGGACCACAGTTGCTATGGATAATTGAAATCACGGAAAGCGAAACTGCAAAGTGGGACGACTGTACCAATGTTTTGCAGGGAGGCAGCCAGCTGGTTGTGAGATGTAAGTTTGTGATTATAAGATAACGGCTTTGCAAAACAACTACAATTTGTCAATTCACCAATATTGATAATGATGGTGCAAGCATGATAAGCTAAGAATATTCCTGAAAACCTTTGTCCCACTGCCAATTCCTAGGGGCAGTTACAGGTTCCTAAAGACATCACCACAAAGACATTTTGGAGTGTCTGGTAAAGGCTGTTTCTTTTCAGTGATTGCTGGAGGCAGACAGGCTCGCATAGAAATAGAACACTGTGGGCTCCCGAGGCTGAGGTGGGGCCGGAGGACACCAGCCGGGCTGTGGAGCAGTGGTCTCCCTCCCGTGCACCCGCCTGAAATCCATGTGGGCATTTGAGGAAGTGGGGATATAGCATTTAATGAAAAATTTATGCTTAGGAAGTAAAAAATGGCAGGCTTCCTAGATAATTTTCATTGACCAGAATGTGAATGTTTTGACTGGAGAAAAGAAATGCTGTGGCTTCTGTTGTAGCAGGTATATTGTTTTCTGTGGGCTGGTGTTTAATGATTGACTCAGCTGTGGAGTATCCTAGGCCAGAACAGTTGAACCGTGGCTTTGACACATGTGGTGTATTTTCCACATTGGCTTTCTTCATGATAAATTTTGTATCGAATGTTCAGGTGAGAGGTAATAGCTAGGAAAGCAGCTGTTTAGGAAAACAGGTGCTCAAGTTTGGCTTTTCATTGGTTTCATGGTGATGTTTGGGTCACTTACTGCTTCCATGTGGATTCCCTTTGGCGCTTATGTTACCCGAACACTCTGATCTACAAATTTGGAAGAACTGAAGGGCTATGGACCTGAGATGACTTCTTTAGTCACATTTTCCTTGACATTCTGTTTGTAGATAAGTTTTTTTTTCTCAGTACACATTGCCAAATGGAGTAGATTGTACATTAAATGTTTTGTTTCTTTACATTTTTATGTTCTGAGTTTTGAAAGTTTTATAAAATTTCTGTTCTTTGCTTTTCATTGCATAGACTGTTAATATGTATATAATACAAGACTATATGCATTGGATAATGAGTACCAGTTTTTATTCCTGGTATTTTATTCCAGTTTTTATTATTTAGAACTTGATCTGTTCCCTGAGCCAAGGTTATATCATCATGTCATTTTAAGAGTAACCACTCTCTCTCTGGCCAGGTGCAGTGGCTCACGCTTGTAATCCCAGCACTCTGGGGGGCCAAGGTGGGTGGATCACCTGAGGTCAAGTTAAAGACCAGCCTGGCCAACATGGCAAAACCTCATCTCTACTAAAAATACAGAAATTAGCCGGGCGTCATGGCAGGCGCTTGTAATCCCAGCTACTTGGGAGGCCGAGGCAGGAGAATCACGTGAACCCTGTGGGTGGAGGTTGCAGTGAGCTGACATCACACCACAGCACTCTAGCCTGGGTGACAGAGTGAAACTCCGTCTCAAAAAGAAAAAGAACTACTCTCTCTTAGTATCTCTAATTTGTGAAGATATGCAAAAAATATAGCTTCATGTATCTAGAATGAGCACTGAGCCATAAAAGGTATTTCAGCAAGTGGTAATTTATTTTGGCCTAAAAATGAAAGTTTTTTTTTGTAAAGGAAAAATGTTTGTTCTTATGTATTGAAGAAGTGTACATTTATATAATGATTTTTTAAATGTCCAAAGGACTAGTTAGAAAGCCTCTTTTAAAAAGAAGTCCTCTAATACTACTTTATGTGAGAATGGATAATACACGATCAGATAAATTCAGTTTTTTTTTACAGTTACTGTAAAAAGACTGGTAAGGCAGCTTAGCACCATGCTTCTCATAAAAGTAGCCTAAATTATCCACTGGAGTTGTCTTTGACAACCTGCCTTTATCTGATGTTACACGATTCAATAGCAAGCCATTTTGAGACAATTGCAGTATTTGTTTTTGGTTTTGTTTTGTTTTGTTTTTTTGAGACAGAGTCTTACTCCGTCGCCCAGGCTGGAATGCAGTGGCACAATCTTGGCTCACTGCAAACTCCACCTCCCAGGTTCAAGCAATTTTCCCGTCTCAGCCTCCCGAGTATCTGGGATTCCAGGTACCTGCCACTATGCCCAGCTAATTTTTTGTATTTTTAGTAGAGACAGGGTTTCACCGTGTTGGCCAGGCTGGTCTCAAACTCCTGACCTTGTGATTTGCCCACCTGGGCCTCCCAAAGTGCTTGGATTACAGGCATGAGCCACTGCACCTGGCCATAATTGCAGTTTAAAAGCATGAACCATATAACAAAAAGTGGAATAATTAAAGATAAAGCACTTCTTCCCAAAGGGAATTACCACCTAGTGAAAAACTAGGTGTTTCATCTACTCAGTTACTGACTGCAAGTCTCTCTTTGCTCTAGCTCTCAAGCTTTGGGTGAATATTCCTGTGAAATATATCTTCAACTTGAAATCAAAAACTCCTTTTACTGAGTTTGCAGTACTCTATTTGCACTATGTGTATTCCTCTGGCCTTCACTGCTGCTTTTGCTTTCTTTTGTTACACAGTTTTTGTCTTGCACTTTGTTATCCAGAGGGGTGTTGTAGAGCCTTGGTTGTATGAATAATACCAGTGGTAGCGTCTACAGCTCAAATGCAGGACCATTTGGCATCACTCCTCTCCTCTCTCTGAGAGGATTTATTGTGCACACAGTGTGAAGCAGTTATGGAGCACTGTGCCTTTGTCAACATACCATCTTGTTTGATGACTTCTTTCTTTGTTGTTTTTTCTTGAAAATGTCAGTAAGCTCTGTCATGCTTCCAGCAGATTGTAAGACTAATTCTTTATTTCCACCCTCAAACCCTGTTGTAATAAATATTACATCTCATACATTTTAATACTGTTAAGTTTGTGGGAGAAGATGAACCATAAAAATTCATTTGCTGTTCAGTTTTCAATTAAAAAAAAAGAAACAGAACATTGTTAAGTTCTGAGACTTAATATGGACAGTAACATGGAAAATCTTTTCTTTTGCCTGTTTATCTGTGCATCTGCTTTGATGAAATTTCTCCTCATATTTTTAACCTATTTTCTAATTCAATTTTTTCCTATAATATACTTTACTTTGTACAGCAATTTTTGGTTCCCAGCAAAATTTAGTGGAAGGTATAGAGATTTCCCATATAGCTCCTTCCCCAACATTTGCATAGCCTTCCCCATTACCAACATCCTCCACCAAAGTGATAGATTATCACCCAACAGCCCTAGTTTATATTTGGCTCACACTTGTACATTGTATGGGTTTGGACAACTGTAAAATGGCACATATTCACCATTACGGTAACATGCAGAGTACATTGAATACCCTAAAAATCCTCTTTGCTCCACCTAGATTTGTATATTTCTTTCACTTCTGTCACTTGTTGCTTCACGTTTTGCAGCTGTTTTTTAGTGCATACACACAGGTGATTCTCAAATCATCTTTGTAAATTGACATTTTTATCATGCAATTTCCCTGTTTTTCCCAGGTATTTTTATTTTCTCTGAATATTACTTCTTTTATCCCAATTTAGCAAGTTTATTTTGCCAAAGTTAAGGATGCTTGCCTGTGACACAGCCTCAAGAGGTTCTGGCCACATGTGCCCAAGGTGGTTGGGGGCTCAGCTGGGTTTTATACACTTTTAGGAGATATCAATTAATATGTAAGATGCACATTGGTTTGGTCCAGAAAGGCAAGACAAGTCCAAGAAGGGAGGGTGCTTCCAGGTCATAGGTAGATAAGGGACAAAGGTTGCATTCAATCAGATACCCATTTATCTCAGTGAGCAGAGAGATGATTTGAATAGAAGGGGAGGCATATTTGCCCTAGGCAATTCCCAACTTGACTTTTCCTTTTGGCTTAGTGAGTTTTGGGTCCCAAGATTTATTTTCCTTTCACATTTCTCATTTTCTCCTTTAAAAACCTTTGGGAGAAAGCATTTTAGAAGCAAATGAGTCTCTGATCTCAGGTTTCATCTGGTCTTTCTTGGCTAGCATAGTTTATTTTTAGGCAAGTAAGTCTCATATTATTAGGAAATCTTATTTTTAGCAGGTTGTAAATTCTCATGTCTTATGAAGAGAAATTGGGGGAGTTCAAGATCAGCCTGGCCAACGTGGTGAAACCTTGTCTCTACTACAAATATAAAAATTAGCTGGGTGCAGTGGAAGATGCCTGTGATCCCAGCTACACAAAAGACTGAGGCAGGAGAATTGCTTGAACCTTTGACAATTAGTTGAAAGACTTACGATTTCCGGCCTTTTAAAAGGAGAGAGAAAGCTGAAAACAGTGAGATTCCATAAAACTTCATCTTTACAATGAATAAATTATAATGCTTTATAATTTACTAAGAGTAAAGCACTACTTTAAGAAAATTTTGTAGTTTGAACCAATTCTTTAGTGTATAAGTGGTTTTTTGGTTTTTTTTTTTTTTTTTTTTGAGACAGAATATTGCTCTGACGCCAGGCTGAAGTGCAGCACGATCTCGGCTCACTGCAATCTCTGCCTCCTGGGTTCAAGCGATTCCCCTGCCTCAGCCTCCTGAGTAGCTGGGACTACAGGTGCATGCCACCATGCCCAACTAGTTTTTTGTATTTTAGTTGAGACTGGGTTTCACCATTTGGCAAGGATGCTCTCAATCTCCTGACCTTGTGATCCACTCACCTTGGCCTCCCAAAGTGCTGGGATTACAGGCATGAGCCACCGTACCTGGCCTTAAGTGGTGTGTTTGGTTTTTTTATTAAATGAAAACCCAATCTCTAGAAAGACCATTATAATTTCCCTTTAATTATAGAGAATTCGATCACATAAAAGTTTTTTTTCATAAGTCTTATTATGACCTAAACAGACCATTTGTGACATCCTTGGGATTTCCTGTTTGTCCTGAACATCCATCTTTCTGATACAATCAGTCATTTTATTCCAGGACAAAATTTCACATACAAGGTTCTTTCTCATATAGAATTATTTTTCTTCAAGCTTTCTTACCAAAAATATTTATATATTTATTTTTGAGACAGTCTCTCTCTGTGGCCCAGGCTGGAGTGCAATGGCTGGATCTCAGCTCAGTGCAATGTCCGCCTCCTGGGCTCAAGCGATTCTCCTGCCTTAGCCTCCAGAGTAGCTGGGATTACAGGTGCATATTGCCATGCCTGGCTAATTTTTGCATTTCCAGTAGAGATAGGGTTTCACTGTATTGGACAGGCTGGTCTCGAACTCCTGACCTCAAATGACCCTCCCACCTTGACTGCCCAAAGTGCTGGGATTACAAGAATGAGCCACCATGCCAGGCCCAAAAATACCTCATTATTTCTGTAACTTTTTTTTTTTTCAGACAGTTTCTGTTTCTATAACTTTCTTTACATCTTTCTTGTTTCCTGGTTCCTTTTACCTTGTTTTATACATAGCCTTTAGCTAAGCTTTGAATTAGACAAAAATTATTCACCTTCTAAAAAGGACACAGTTTTTTAAAGAATGTTTTCTATAATATTTTTCCTTGGAAAATATCCAATTAACAAAATATAATTTAACTCGGTATAACTTTAGATTGTAAATTATGTTGTTTGTCTATAAGTATTTATCCCATTACATTTACCTAATTATTATCATAGTTTAGCCAGATTTTTTATGAAAACTGCGATAGTCATTATTTACATTTATAAAACCACCATTGCAAACTTGTGACTGAAACATGAAAGAGATTTGACCTGACTTCATCTTGCTTCTAACCTCCAAGCTGTCATTATTCATTCCTGGTCATAGGG
Source organism: Alouatta palliata (assembly GCA_004027835.1). Classification (NCBI taxonomy): domain Eukaryota; kingdom Metazoa; phylum Chordata; class Mammalia; order Primates; family Atelidae; genus Alouatta; species Alouatta palliata. The sequence continues at coordinate 26,470 of PVKV010009528.1, forward strand.
TGGAGCTAACTTCAGGGGAAGCTAGTTTACGGATTGTCCTTAAAACGAAGATGACAACAGTCCTTTCCCAAAACAAACCTTCTTCCTGCCGGGGAACTAGGCTTCCTAAAGCCACAAGATTAGACATTACGGTTTAGGAGTCATGCAGATGGAGGCTGCAATCGTCTCAGTCTTCCCAAATTCCTCCTGGGGATAACATCACTATTGTGAAATATGAGATCTGTGCTCAAGATACTGTGCAGAACTTGCACGCAGTGGATCAGATGGCACCAACCAGATCAATGAATTAGCTCATCTGGTCTCATAGCCCCCACCCAAGAACCACCTCAGCATAAGAGAACAGCTTCAACTTCCTACGATTTCATCTGCAACCCTACCCATCAGAACTCCTGCCCACTGGCCCTCTGATCACCAAATTATTGTTAAAAATCTGATCCCTGGCTTTCCAGGGAGATTGATTTGAGCAATAATAGAACTCATGTCTCCCGCAGAGCCAGCTCTGTGTTAATTACTCCTTCTCTATTGCAGTTATGCTATATTGATAAGTTGGCTCTCTCTAGGCAGTGGGCAAGGTGAACCCACTGGACAATTACAGTTTTTACCCTGTCAACCATTTTATAGCCTATGAATTTCAGGTGTTTACCTAATAACTGGAGGATTAAATATATGGCTATTTTACTAAATAATGCAAGATTTAGCTATTTCCATTAAACCTATATCTACGATTACTGAGCACTCTAATGGTAAGGAGAAATTACAACTAGCTGGTTGTTAATATTAATTTTAGCCAAGACAGAACCCCAATTCAGTTACTTACCTATTAGGGGTCTCAGGCTGAAGACTGCTCTCTACCATTCTAGAAGCAGGAAAAACCTGAAACTTTCCTTACTTGTTGGAAGCAAGTTCAAACTCCAGAAAGAAGTTACCTGCCTTCCATTGTCATGTAAGCAGGAAAATGTACCTTTCTTGATGGAAGAAAGTAAAACCTCCACTCTAAAAAAGGAGTTGTTTGGCAAAATAAATTTGCCGAACCAAATTTGGCAAGATCAGTGATTCTCTGGAGTGGGTGCTCCCAGGCCTCAGCAAATTGTCCTACTGGTTTGAGCCATAGAGACAGCTCAAGCTGGTACCAAGCACCAGTAAGAGATTTGTCAAAGGCCAGGGGAATTTGTCAGAATTCCTCCATGGTTACCAAAATCTGAACACCAAATATCTGACACAGGTCTCAGTCAATTTAGGGTTTATTTTGCCAAACTTAAGGACACACACCTGTGACATATCCTCAGAAGGTGCTGACATGTACCTGTGAAGATTACTTTATAAGATATTAATATGTAGATGATTATTTTTTCTTTTGTTTGACTTTTTTTATATGTAACTTTTTCCATTCTATTTACATTGTGGATCAGGTAAGCCATTGTTATTTGAGGCTATAGGATGTTTTGAAGAAACCCTGTCTGTTAGTCCATTTTGCGCTGCTATAAAAAAATGCCTCAGACTGGGTGATTTCTAAAAAAAAAAAAGAGGTTTGTTTGGCTCACAGTTCTGCAGGCTGTACAAGCATGGCACCAGTATCCGGATGGCTTCTAGTGAAGCCTTGGGAAACTTTCTGTCATGGTGGAAGGAAAAGAGAAAGCTGATCTCTCACATGGCAAGAGGGAGCAAGAGAGAGGAGGAGGTGCTAGGCTGTTTTACACAACTACCTCTTATGTGAACGGCTGTGAATTTGATGTTTGTACTTTGCACATGTAAATAAGTGTATGAAGTATTTGTCTTTCTGTGTCTAGCACATTTCGTTTGGCATAATGTCTTCTGGGTTCCTGGATCCAGTCACCGCCCCACATCCAATCCCCACCGAGATCCTAGTTTTCTCACAACTGAGTAGGTTCAGCTTCTCTGGTAAGACTGGATGGAGTCCACCAGGCTCGCAAAAGTCGGTTTTGACTTAAATCAGTTCAGCTTAAGAAGAAATCATCTTAGTTTTCAATATAAGTGAGACCATAACTTTAAGCTTCAACCTTAAATTCTGAAACATTAACTTAAAATGGGCAAGAAGCAACGCTGCTTCACAGGACAAGGGATAGTCGCAAATATTCCCAGATCTGGAAAACAAAATCCTGCTGGGTGAGAGGCAGAGTGGAGAACAGGCCCCGCCTCGGCCCCGCCCACCCCTGGAGGCCCCGCATCATCCCCGCTTTTCGTCCCAGCCAAGCCCCACCTAGTTACGCCTCCTACCGCCCCGGCCTCCCACCACCCTCTCAGGGCCCGGCCCCAAGTCAGGCTGGTCTTTCCGCCCCGCCCCTTCCCAGTCGCGCCCCGCCCAGGCCCCGCCCCTAGGCCACCCAGGTTTTTCTTTCCACGCCCAGTTTCCGGCACACCCGGAAGCATATCGCGCCGGGGCAAGGCCTCGTCGCTGTACCTGTGTTTTCGTCTACCTGGATTAAACGTTTGCTTCATTCCGTGTACCTGGATTAAACGTTTACTTCGTTCCATCTACCTGGGTTAAACATGCACTTCGCAGTCCGTTCTCCACACCCGTGACCTGGGGATCGCTACGGACCTTAAAATACCCGCAACAGCCCCTTCGTCCCAAGTAAGTCCGATTATTGCCTCCCTTTCGGTTTTAAATCTCTCAGGCTGTTCCTTGCTCCCTGCCGTTCTGCGTTAGGAACATGTAGACAACCCCATTCAGGTCGTGTTTCTGCTTAAAACCCTTGTTGACCTCTGCTTGGGCCCCGGGCCAAGTCCAGTCCTCACTCGCAGGGTGGATTCCCGTCGGCCGCGACCCCCGAGCTTCTTCCTTGTCGGCTCCTGCAGGGGAGCGCCCGCCGCCCGGCTCCTGAAGTAGCCGCTTCTCCTCCCAGGTCCTGGGATTCTGCAGACCCTCCCTGTTCTGAGACTCCGTCCTCCACCACCTCGTGTCCTCCTCACGCCGGGTCCTTCTGCTCCCCAGGCTTCCCCTTCATAGCCACTGCTTGTCCTGACCCCGCGTTGGGGGAGGTGACCTGAGAGTGTCTCGTCACACCCAGTGTTGTTCTTTCTCAAATTTTACTCCACTGGAAAGTGTGCTCTTCTGCGAGATGGGCATCTTATTCCTTCCCTTTCTTCTTGAATGTGTGGATGAGGGGGATCAGGAGAGGTAAAGAGGGGGAGCCACGCAGCAAAAGGAAAAACCGAGGAAAAAAGAATGAGGGAGACCCATAAATACACGGCAGAATGGATGATAATTTAGGGACCTGCAAAGAGCAAGAGTGAAAGAGAACAGATGGAGAAAGTAGCAGGGGAGAAAAGCACATAGAGAAATTAGGGAAAGGGGGAACCTTCAGGGAGATGAAGGGCAGCAAAACAGAGAGGGGCGGCCAAGGAGGAGGCACTGCAGACAGACGGGGGGAGAAGGTGAAAGAGTTGGAGCCGCGGCTGACAGAGCCACTTGGTGCTGGGACTGAAAGAGAGGGCAGTGGGTGACAAAGGAGAGTAGGAGAACCACAGAAGGGAGGAAGCCTAGGAAGTGGGGGGTGCTAGAGCGGGAACCAAGGAGATGTAACAGGGAAGAGGGAATTTAACAGGAGAGCAGAGAGGGAGCTCAGATGGGGGAAGAGGCAGAAATACGGGAGATTGGGGACAAACGGAAAGTTTGGGGAGAAAGCAACAAGAGATGAGATAAGTTGGGGAGCATTGAGTAGAACAGGCATAAAAGAGGGAACAAAAGAAGGGGAGAAAAACAGAAAAGGGAAAAAAAAGACACGTGCAGAATGAGAGAGGGAAACACATGGTCGTGAAGAAAGTGGGAGAGGATCCCATCCAGATGAGCGGTGAGTTGATTGGACATGGATGGTGGTTGTAATACTCTTAATTTGTGGCGTTGTACTCTAATTTAAACTTTGTTTCTTTAAATTGTACTCATGAGGATGAAAATTACCGCTCCTTTCTGTAAGGCTTTTGCATTTTGTATTTATTTGTATCAAAAGATACTTGGAATCCTATTTAGCCAGAGGCCAGAGACTTGATTCAGTCATGTTGTAACTCTTCTGTCAAAGGATGGAGTAGAGGATGGAGGAGGGAAGAAATAGGCAAGAAATGACTGTCACTACAAGATATATCTTTGTTTTGTTTTGTCTTGTTTTGTTTTTTTCTCTTTTTGAGTCAGGGTTGCTCTGTGTTGCCTAGGCTGGAGTGCAGTAACATTATGTCGGCTCACTGCATCCTGGACCTCCTGGGCTCAAGCAGTCCTTCCTCCTCAGCCCCTGAAGGTGCTGGGATTACATGTGTTGACCACCACTCCAGGCCTACAATGAAGGAATGCAGACCTTCTTTGAAGGAAAGTTGGGAGTGTTTTTGTTTTGTTTTTTTTGTTAATGGATTTACTTTTTTCCTTGTAGTTGCTTTACAGTTAATTCATTGTTATTTTGGAAGTTTGAGATAAATTTTAGTTTATTCCGTTTGTTCTATAAATAACTGGTAACTTCTGAAAGAAGATTTAATGGCATCCTAATCAACTGGTCATTAATTTCCAAATAATGCCTTTTTTTTAACTTTTACCCCATTATTCATTAGATTGTTCAAAAACTTTTCAAAATGTTAAAGTATCCGATACAGTATATTCACCATGGAATATGTTAGATTCCTCAGAACTTCTTTATTTTATAACTGAGACTTTGTACCCTTTGAGCAATGTTTCTCTATTTTCCCCACCCACCATCCTGTGGCAACAACGGTTCTGCCCTGTTACTATGAATTGGACTTTTTAAGATTCTACTTATGAGAACATAACAGTGTTCTCTCTTATATCACCCAGCATAATGTCCTCCAAATTCATTCATGTTGGTGGAAATTGCAGAATTTTCTTTTTTATGCTTAAATAATATTCCATTATATAAGTGTACACACGTACACACTCTGTATATCCATATATACACACAAATATATAGGTACGCACATTTTCTTTACATATTCATTCATGGATGGGCACTTAGATTGTTTCTGTATCTTGGCTGTTGTGAATAATACTGTAGTGATCATGGGAGAGAGAGGTTCCTCAATTTTTGTTTTTTTTTTTTTTTTTTAAGTAAAGGCATGGTTTCGCTGTTGTGTCCAGGCTGGTCTCTAACTTCTGGTCTTAAGCAATCCTTCCCGCTCAGCTTCTCAGAGTGCTGGGATTACAGGCATGAACTACCACACCTGGCCTAGATGTCTCTTCAACATACTGATTGCATTTCCTTTGGATCTATACCCAGGAACGGGATTGCTGGATTTCATTGTTGTTCTATTTTTAGTATTTTGAAGAACATCCATACTGTTTTTCATGATGGCTGTGCTGATTTGCACTCCCAGCAGCAGTGTACAAGGGCTCATGTTTCTCCATATCATTGCTAACACTTGTTAACTCTTGCCTATTTTGTAATAGGCTTCCTAAGAGGTATGAGGTGATAGCTTATCTTGGTTTTGATTTGTATTTCCCTGATGATTAGCGATCTTGAGCACCTTTTCATATACCTGTTGGTCATTTGTATGGCTTTTTTTTTTTTTTTTTTTTCTGAGATGGAGCCTGACTCTTGTTGCCCTGGCTGGAGTGCAGTGATGTGATCTAGGCTCACTGCAACCGCCATCTCCTTGATTCAAGCGATTCCCCGCCTCAGCCTCCCAAGTAGCTGAGAGACTACAGGCTCCAGCCACTATGCCTGGCTAGTTTTTTATTTTAGTAGAGATGGGGTTTCACCATGTTGGTCAAACTCCTGCCCTCAGGTGATCTGCCCACCTCGGCCTCCCAAAGTGTTGGGATTACTGGCGTGAGCCACCGTGCCCAGCTGATGATTTCTGTATATTTTATGGTTGTAAACGATAGACTTAAATCTATATATTACAAATTCCTTACATACCTTTTCCTTTTTGAGATAGTCTTGCTCTGTCGCCCATGCTGGAGTGCAATGGCATGATCTTGGCTCACTGCAACCCCAGGTTCAAGCAGTTCTCCTTCCTCAGCCTACCAAGTAGTTGGGATTAAAGGCACATGCCGCCACGCCTGGCTAATTTTTTGTATTTCAGTAGACACAGGGTTTTGCCATGTTGACCAGGCTGATCTTGGACTCCTGACCTCAGGTGATCCACCCACCTCTCCCTCCCAAAGTGGGATTGCCAGCATGAGCCACCACACCCGGCTCCTGCCAAC
>PVKV010009528.1:32735-53205 GCA_004027835.1 Alouatta palliata
AGCAATTCTCCTGCCTCAGCCTCCCGAGTAGCTGGGACTACAGGCACGTGCCACCATGCCCAGCTAATTTTTGTATTTTTAGTAGAGACGGGGTTTCACCATGTTGACCAGGATGGTCTCGATCTCTTGACCTCATGATCCACCCGCCTCGGCCTCCCAAAGTGCTGGGATTACAGGCGTGAGCCACCGCGCCCAGCCTTTTTAAATAATTAGGCTATATGGTTCATCTGTGAGTTCTTTCGAGTTGTTACAAATCTTTAAAATAGCTTTCAAAATGTTTAATGAAGAAAATTCTTTTATAAGTGGACCCACACAATGCAAACCCGTATTATTCTGGGGCAAACTGAAGTGAGCAGCAAGGTCTAAGCTGAGCCCACAGAGAGGGTGGGCAGCTGGAGAGTTGGTTCATTGGTCCCCAGAGCTGCACCGCAGTCAGCACTCTTGATGGTGACTTCTGTGATGTCTTTTGGGAGTGCAAGAATCATCATGCAACTCACAGAAGTATTATCTGGAAAATCTCAGAGATCATTTAAGGGGTTACCTTTGTTCTTTGGAATATCTTGAGCTGCAAGTTAAGATGATTATAGATGTGTTTTGGAATATCCAAATGTCACTATGGAGAGTTTCCTTGGAAGATGTTGGGGTGTCACTGGGGCATGTGCATCACTGGAGTCATCTGTTTTAGTAGATGGTGGTGCCAGTGTTTGGGGGTGAGGTCCTTCTGAATGGAATAGGGTATCTTAGGTCATTGAGTCCTCGGTATCTTTGTACGTATTAGTTCAGCATGAGTTTATGAGTTGTTGGGGCACGTGGGATTTTGTAGCAGGATATGGGGAGCACCATGGAATATCTGGGAAGGGTGTGGGACCCCGTGGAAGTCTGTAAGCCTGTCTCAATTTGAGACTTGGGCCAGGGACACAAACCTCATCCATGGTACCCACCTTATGTGTCTTCATGTCCCCTGCAGAACTTTCCCCTGAACTCTATAATCCTTCGGCCTGTTGTCTCCTCATCTGTCTGCGCAGCCCTCTAAGAGACATCTCCACCATTATGTATCCAAAGTGACTTCCTGAACTCACCAAGTACATGCCCCTGCGATCCTGAACATCTCAGATTTAGGTAACTCTATACTTCCTGGCCTTAGCTTTACATGTCAGCATATATTTGAAATAGAGAAGATATGACATTATATAGAAGTGTTTTAATTCAAATGTAAAAGGAAAGTTACAGTTGCTTAAAATGGTGGGGAAATGCATAGTTCCTGAAAGTGCTGTGAGCTGTGGGAGAAAAATGTTTGAGGACCTCGTCCTTACCTGATCTGCTGCCTCGGGACCTCTCTGACCTCATTTTCTACCTGTGTCCTCCTCTTTCCCTCTGCTTCAGCTACACAGGCCTCTTTTCTGTTCCTGGGGCCCAGGTTGCTCCTGACTGGGGGCGTCCACCTGGGCTGTCCCTAACCCTAGAACTCTAGGGCCCCTCAGTTGCAGCTAATCTGGCAAGATTTCCCACTACCCAGAGCTGCAAAGGTGCCCTCTCCCACCAGCATCACATGAGATTTCCCTCTCATCTAAACAAAACTTACTGCTATGCTCTTTTTACATTTTGAGGATCTTGGGAAAATGGCATCCCAAAGAAAAGTAACTTTGATGCAATCAGCCTGCTGTGAGTTTCCTGATTCTGCTCCATGCAGCCCTTTTCAGCTTAGGAAGCCAACCTCCTCCCCTCAGCTCATCAGTACACTTTCATTTTAAGAATCAAGTGTTGTCTGATTCTAGGATTGCAAATAAAAGCAGGTCCGTATTTTCTGCTCTGTATGTTTTTTCTGGTGCTTTGCCTTCTGCTTTCTCTAAACATGGCTCCAAGGGGATACCGAGCTGGGAGGCTGGGACTGTGCTGGTCTTGGCCCCTTTGAGATGTACTCAATCCTAGCTTTACACTAGAGTGCTGAGGCATTTGTAGTAGCACATGGTTTGTGATCCCTTACTAGAGATTCTCCTTCTAATAGTTAGGGTGGGGCCCAGCCTCTGTAATGTTTAAGGTACCCAAGTTGATTCTTTTTTTTTTTTGAAGGTGGAGTTTTAGTCTTGTCGCCCAGGCTAGAGTGGAATGGGTTGATCTCAGCTCACTGCAACCTCTGCCTCCTGGGTTCAAGCAATTCTCCTGCCTCAGCCTTCCAAGTAAATGGGATTAGAGGTGTACACCACCACACCCAGCTAATTTTTATATTTTTAGTAGAGATGGGATTTCATCATGTTGGCCAGGCTGCTCTCAAACTCCTGACTTCAGGTGATCCACCTGCCTCAGCTTCTCCAAATGCTGGGATTACAGGCATAATCCACCATGCCCAGTCCCAAGTTGATTCTGATTTCTGTCCAGCATTGATCTTCAAGCCTTTGTGTCCTCCGTTTCCGAGGACTGAGCTCAGCTTGTGAACCACAGAGGTGAGGGGGTCTGTGCTCTGCATGGGGTTTGATCAGGGATGGGTCTGTGCCCTGAAGGGGAGCTCAGTCCAGCCCAGCTCCCCACTGCTGCAGCAGGTACGTGGGCTTCTCCAGGAGGGGAGCAAGTGCTGAAGAAGATGGTGAAAGAGTCACCGGTCTTTGTGTAGGAATTTATTATCCTTATCCCCCACCCCTTATCCTTATCTGTGCAGTGGGCTGTGTCCACATGCTGAGGTCTTCCCTGTGTGCATGGTTGTGGCACAGAAAGGAATGTGTTAAACAACATTAAACTACATATTTTTGCCTTTCAGGTTTGATGTGTGAAGAATTACATTGACTGAGAAAGAAACCCAGAAGAGGAGGAAGAGCACAGAAAAGGAGTAAGGGATGGCTGTTTCTCAGGTAAAGTGATATTCTCAGTGGATCATTTTGTCTCCTTCCTTTGTGAAGTGCCGGGCGTTGGAGTTGTGAATCTTCTCTGAGTCTGAGGCATCCTGCCTGACATGTTTGCTCACGTTCATTTATGCCTTTCCTCAGTCCCTCTCATCTTACTTAGGTTCCATCTCACCATGACCCAGTAACATGAACCTGGGAAGAGGCTCCAGTGGACATCGTCCTGGGAAGGGCTCACACCCAGATGTGGCCAGGTGTGGGCCCCATGGTGTCAGAGCTGTTGGGCAGCAGGGATTGTTTAGGGGCCACATCTGGCTGCACTGTCAGCTCTCTGTAGACCAGGAATAGAGAAGCTGCATATGGAAGTCACATATTCATGTGTATAAATACCTAGTAAATTATCAAACGTGGCCAGGTGCCGTAGCTCACTCCTGTAAGCTCAGCACTTTAGGAGGCTGAGGCGGGTGGATCACTTGAGGTCAGGAGTTTGAGACCAGCTAGCCAACATTGTAAAACCTTGTCTCTAGTAAAAAAATACAGAAATTAGCCAGTTATGGTGGCAGTTGCCTGTTGTCGCAGCTACTCAGGAGGCTGAGGTGGGAGAATTGCTTGAACCCGGAGGTGGAGGTTGCAGTGAGCCGAGATGGTGCCACTGCACTACAACCTGTCCTTTTTTTGAGGACAGAGCAAGACTTTGTCCTAAAAAAAATTTAATATGTATATGGAAAGGTGGACTGTAAAGGAAGATCTTTTTGTCTGATTTTATACTGTATTTGAAGCTGTATGAATAGTTGCTATTTCTACCTCCACCACCTTGATGACTGGGAATGGAATGGAAAATTAGATACAGACATCAGAGCATGTTTTATTCTATCATTGATTTAAAAATATGAAATCAACGTGAACATCTGATTTTCCTAGCCATAGTCAGAATATCCATCCACAGAGACTGCAGTGTTCATGCAGGGATGCTTACCAGCAGTTGTTTTAAGTTTTAAGGTTATAATTTTGCTCAGATGTAAGAACTGGGCAAGATGGCGGGCATGTGTAAGCCCAGCTACTTGGGAGGCTAAGACAGGAGAATTGCTTGAAGCTGAGAGGCAGAGGTTGTGGTGAGCCAAGATCACCCCATTGCTCTCCAGCCTGGGCAACAAGAGTGAAACTCTCCCTCAAAAAAAAAAAAAGTTCTTTTTGATCTGGTCTTAACTTTTGGGGTATCTCAGTCCTTTTGTTTAATTAACCATTATTTTACTTAACAGTATCACCCAAGTACATGGATATTGATGCTGGCAATTTGGATATGCCAATGAGAAGCTGTCACATGCATAATTTAAGTGCAGTAAATAGAGTTCAATACTGTTTGAGGTTCCGGGTATCCACTGGGCATGTTGGAACATATCCCTCATGGCTAAGGGGATTCCACTGTGTTCCGTATCTGGCACTGAGCACCAAGGCTCTCTGTCCTCTGTTTCTGAGGGATCACATGAACCTGGGATCCACAGAGAGGGGAGGGGGCTGTGCTCTGCATGGGGTTTGATCAGGGCTGAGTCTGTGTCGTGAATGGGGCAGCTCAGTCCAGCCCAGCTCCCCACTGCTGCAGCATGTGTATGGGCTTCCAGGAGGGGAGCAAGTCCTGAAGAAAATCGTGAAATCTTCACTAGTTGTTTTTGTAGCAGTTTCTTCTTCCTAGAACAAGAAACTCTGGTGCAGTGGGCAGCAGAGGACGTATTTCCACAGGGTGAGGTCTAACCTGTGTGTGTGGTTGTGGCACAGGAAGGGGACTCTGGTGCAGTGGGCAGCGGAGGACATCTTTCCACAGGGTGAGGTCTGACCTGTGTGTGTGGTTGTGGCACAGGAAGGGGAATGTGTTGATTCTGAGCAGTAATCAGCATATTTTTGACATTTAGGATTGACTTCTGAACAGTCATGCTATGTGATGAAGAAGCCCAGAAGAGGAAAGAAAAGGAGTCAGGGATGGCTCTTCCTCAGGTAAAGTGATTTTCTTGGTGGATTGTTCTATTTCTATTTCTTTCTGAAATGCCTGAAGCGTTCAGCCTGACACGTTTGCTGGCACTCACCTCTGCCTTCCCTCAGTCCCTCTCATCTGATTTAGATTCCATCTCCTGTGACCCAGTGACATGCACTTGGGAAGAGGCTGCACTGGGCATGGTCCTGGGAAGGGCTCAACCCAGACGTGGATGGAGTCGGTGTGTGGGCCCCGTGGTGTCAGAGTTGTTGGGCAGCAGGGTTTATGCAGAGGCCACATCTGGGTGCACCATCAGCTCTCTGCGGACCAGGAGTAGAGAAGCTGCATGTGGAAGTCACATTAATGTGTACAAGTACCTGGTAAATTCTGGAAAAGGAGTTCAGGAAGGAGAAATCTTTTCTATCTGATTTTTACTACTTTTGAAGTAAACACCTTTCCTAGTTTCTGACTTGGTTCAGGGAGGACGTTCTGTCTTCTTTCTTGGAACGCCCCTCCCATGGAGACTGGTGTTCCTGCAGGGAATCTTGTACAGCATCTGTATTAGTGAAGAAAGCTGTGATTTTGCTCAGAGATTGGAGCAGATTTTTTTGTTATTAAAGAGTTAGAAATTATATTCATTCTCGTTCCACCGATTATTGTTATTATTATTTTATTTTATTTTTTGAAATGGAGTTTTGCTCTTGTCAGCCAGGCTGGAGTGCAGCAGCACAGTCTCAGCTCAGTGCAACCTCCACCTCTTGGGCTCAAGCGATTCTCCTGCCTCAGCCTCCTGAGTAGCTGAGATTACAGGTGTGTGCCATTAAGCCTGGCTAATTTTTGTGTTTTTAGTAGAGACAGGGTTTCCCCATGTTGCCAAGACTTGTCTCAAACTCCTGCTCTCAGATGATCTGCCCGCCTCGGCCTCCGTGAGTGCTGGGATTACAGATGTGAGCCACCATGCCCGGCTGGTTGTTACAGTTTTAATGTTAAACATCAAATTGTATGTCTATTTGTTCTATAGGAAGACACCAAACATCCAGTTTAGGCTATCAGTTACAAAGCCTCCCCTGCCCTGTGCGGCCTTCCACCCTTCCTCTGTCTCACTGGCAACTCATTGCAAGAGCAAGAGCAAGTCCTGTCAAAATATATTTATATAACATTATGGTATTTTACATAAAAGCCTCAGTAATTGTTTCGTTGTGATGTTTTATTCCAAAAGTTGTGAAAATTTGCATGTTTTTGTGTTAGAAGGGTGGATTCCTTGCTCCTTTACATCCTCATGTGAACGTTCTCTGAATTAGAAATCAAGTCATTTTGGCCAGGTGCGGTGGCTCACTCCCGTAATCCCAGCACTTTGGGAGGCCGAGGCGGGTGGGTCACCTGAAGTCTGGAGTTTGAGACCAGCCTGGCCAACATGGTGAAACTCTGTCTCTACTAAAAATACAAAAATTAGCTGGGTGTGGTGGCGCATGCCTGTCATCCCAGCTACTCAGGAGTCTGAGGCAGCAGAATTGCTTGAACCCGGGAGGCAGAGGTTGCAGTAAGCAGAGATTGCGCCATCGCACTCCAGCCGGAGGGACAGAGCAAGACTCCATCTCAAAAAAAAATTATCAGTCACGTCTCTTGTTTTTTGTGCCTGGCGTGGTTCAGGGAGCACATGCACCAGTCAGCCCCAGAAGAGACTCTGGAGGTCCCCAGCCTCGTCTGGGATGTACCCTCTCTGGGCTTTGCTTGTCATCTCCTAACTGAAGTGGGTGGCCAGGTTCTGCTCAGGAGCTCCCCTTTCTGCACCTGCTCTGCAGCCTGCGTGGGGCCATAGGAAGCTGAGGTCCGCAGCACCACCTAGTGTCTGCCCGCGTTACTGCGCCCTCTGGTTTATGCTGGTGTCTTTGTTCTCCGTGGCTTCCTGATCTGGGGTCCTATTGCTTCAGTGCTTATGTTCAATCAAGACAGAACGTTGTCCCTCAGGAAAAATCTGGAGTGTGTAATTTCCTCTAGATGATGGCACGTCATGCCTGAACAGGGGCTCAGGCTAATGGACTCACACATTTTCCCACTGGGCTCCCAGCAGGTTGATTTGGTGCTTCTTTGGGGTGTAGGAACTTGCTAAACGACTGCATTTCTCACAAAGGCAATTGTCCCGTGTATTGTTTAATTTTTGTCTTCATGGGGACAGGAAGGTTTTTGGCTTCCTGTTCCTCTGTCTTACTGAGATTACTCTTTACTTAGTAGAGTTACAGATTTCTTATACAGGTTTGGAATATCTTTTAGTTAGGGGCCATGTATATTTGCTCAGGGAGATGTAGAATGTTTCTTGCGTGTTTGTGTCATTTATAATAAGTGCTGCTAAGAAAGGAAACTTGTTTTCAATTTATTTGTATTAGTTTATTTTTTAATTTTAATTTTTATTTTTTTAAGATGGAGTCTCACTCTGTCACCCAGGCTGGAGTGCAGTGGCGTGATCTTGGCTGACTGCAACCTCTGCCTCCCAGGTTTAAGCAGTTCTCCTGCCTCAGCCTCCCAAGTAGCTGGGACTATAGGTGCGTGCCACCACGCCTGGCTAATTTTTTGTATTTTCAGTAGAGGCAGGGTTTCACCATGTTAGCCACGATGGTCTCAAGCTGCTGGCCTCGTGATCCACCCGCCTTGACCTCCCAAAGTGCTGGGATTATAGGCGTGAACCATTGTGCCAGGCCTTGTATTAGTTACTATGCCAAAATGGCATTCTATTTTGGTTACAGGCCTGTCATTCCTTAGTTCTAACAAGATCCTGCTTTTTCCTGCCTCCTCCCCCCACTTTTTTTTTTTTTCTGTTTTTTTCCTCTGTTTCTGGTCCCTGCTCAGGCCTCCTGTGCAGTGGTGATTGCAGCACAGACCAGTGCCCTTTTCCTTGCCTTAAATTAGAAGAAATGGATCCCATGTTTACTGTTGATTATGATGTTTTTTGAGATCTTCTTGTTTAATATCATGATTTTTTTTTTCAATTTCATTCTTGGCCTGAGTATTAATTATCTAGTAATTTCTTTTTTTTTTTTTTTTTTGAGACGGAGTTTCGCTCTTGTTACCCAGGCTGGAGTGCAATGGCGCGATCTCGGCTCACCGCAACCTCCGCCTCCTGGGTTCAAGCAATTCTCCTGCCTCAGCCTCCCGAGTAGCTGGGACTACAGGCAGGTGCCACCATGCCCAGCTAATTTTTTTTTTTTTTTTTTTTTTGTATTTTTAGTAGAGATGGGGTTTCACCATGTTGACCAGGATGGTCTCGATCTGTTGACCTCGTGATCCACCCGCCTCAGCCTCCCAAAGTGCAGGGATTACAGGCGTGAGCCACCGCGCCCGGCTAGTAATTTCTTAAGGTATGTGCTGCTGAGATATTTTCTATGACCTTTGTTTATTTTTTGAGATGGAGTTTCACTCTTGTTGCCCTGGCTGGAGTGCAGTGGTGTGATCTCGGCTCACTGCCACCTCCACCTCCCAGGTTCCAGTGATTCTTTTGCCTCAGCCTCCCGATAGCTGGAATTACAGGTGTGCACCACCATGCCCACCTAATTTTTGTATTTTTAGTAGAGATGGGGAGGTCTTACCATGTAGGCCAGGCTGTTCTCGAATTCTTGACCTTGTGCTCCGCCTCCCAAAGTGCTGGGATTACAGGTGTGAGCCACCACACCTGGCCGCCTGAAAATATGCTTTATTATATATGAAATGCATGCTAAATGAGATTTTAGCTGTTCCGGCAAAAACAGAAAAAAAAAGTAACTGAAATGATGGATATGTTAATTTGTTAAACTCTAGTGACTCTCTTACTATTCATACCATAATATCATGTTGTATACCTTAAATACACACAATGAAATTTATCAGCAAACTAAAGTGAGCATCAAGGAAGCATTTTAGTTTGACACAGAAAAAAAAATTATAACCTAAGAAAAGGACATCAAGCCATTTATATAAAAAAACTTAACTACAGAATATGAAATGGGTCCTAGAATGCAGGAAAATTGAGCAAAGAATGAAAAGTATTTTGGTTTGATTTCCGTAAAATAATGAAACCCCCTCACAGTCCAAGAAATTGGAAAATGGGAATACAAAGGGTTTTCATTTTCTCCATATCCTCAAAATGTAAATAGAACATGCTAGTAAGTTCTTTTTTTAATGAGTGGGAAATCTCATGCTTCATTGGTATATGAGGACACCATTGCACCTCAGGGTAGTGAGGAGTCCATCATAAAGAAGCGATCACTCTTGCAATTACCCAAACCGGAGGAACCCAGGTTCCTTTTCCCTGTCGTGATCTCCGTTATCCCTCATGTTTCAGTGGGGAGCTACTGTTGTAAGTTATGTTGCAAGAGTCAGTGAGAGGTGTCAAGATGCATTTACGTGTTGTTGTGAGATTTTAGAGAACAATTCTTCTGTGAATGGTCTGTTGTGAAATTTTATTGTGCCAGTGTTTTTTTTATGTGCCAATGTACGTATTTTTTATGTTAATAAACACTAGTAGCTTGTGTTGCATCCTGTTTGGAACAATGTCTAAATGAAGGTATACGAATCTTTTACAATTTTTCACTGTTTCAAAGAATGTCGCCATGGCTGCCATAATGCTGTCTTCACCACAGGTGTCTAAAGGTTCCTTCAGGTTGGGATAAATAAGTGCTTGATATTTCTTTGGAAGGCCTGGCTCACTGTGGGATTATAAAATACCTGTTTCTTTTAGATCTAATGTTTTGTTGCTTACGTTTTGTTTGCACAAATCTTTAATTTGAATTTTTTTGTATGTTTTGTTGTAGATTATATTTGATTATAAAGTTTTAGATTATAAATATCTGACATTTTGGGCTGGATGTAATTTGTATTTTAAAGAAGAAAGAAAGGTTATAAATATGATAATAGGTTCACATGTAGATTGGCAAACCCCTTCATTTTCTTTCCAAAATTATTTTGGTTCTCCTTTTATACAACACAATCACGTGTTATTTAAATTCCACATATTGGCCTGGCGCGGTGGCTTATGCCTGTAATCTAGCCACTTTGGGAGGCCAAATCAGTTCAATATCAGCCTGACCAACATGGTGAAACCCCGTCTCTACTAAAACTACAAATATTGGCCAGACGTAATCTCAGCTCCTTGGGAGGCTGAGGCAGGAGAATCACTTGAACCCAGGAGGTAGAGGTTGCAGTGAGCCGAGATCGCCCCACTGCACTCTTGCCTGAGCGACAGAGTGAGACTTGTCTTAAAAAAAAAAAAAAAGAAAGAAAAATTCACGTATTTCTTTTGTGTTTGAATGGCTCTGAATTTTTTCAGTTGCAGGTCTTTATGTCACCACGTCTTCGATTAAGAATTGAGTTTGAGGCTGGGCGCTGTGGCTCATACTTGTGAGCCACCAGCACTTTGGGAGGCCAAGGCAGGCAGATCACCTGAGGTCAGGAGTTTGAGACCAGCCTGACCAACATGGAGAAACCCCGTCTCTACTTAAAGTACAAAACTAGCTGGGTATGGTGGCACACACCTGTAATCCCAGCTACTCGGGAGGCTGAGGCAGGAGAATTGCTTGAACCTGGGAGGCAGAGGTTGCGGTGAACTGAGATCACACCACTGCACTCCAGCTTGGGCAGCAAGAGCAAAACTCCATGTCAGGAAAAAAAAGAATTGAGTTTGTCAGTCTTTGATAATATATTACTGTAGTTCAGTAATGTTAGATATATTCACATTGTTTATTGGACTCCCAGAATGCATATGTTCTTGGTGTTTGATGGTTTTTCATCAGTCTGTTAGGCTCTCTTCATTTTCCTGCCTTCCTGCCTGCCCTCCCTCCCTCCCTCCCTCCCTCCCTCCCTCCTTCCCTCCTTCCCTCCTTCCCTCCTTCCCTCCTTCCCTCCTTCCCTCCTTCCTTCCTTCCTTCCTTCCTTCCTTCCTTCCTTCCTTCCTTTCTGAGATGGAGTCTCACTCTGTTGCCCAGGTTGGAGTGCAGTGGCACAATCCTGGCTCACTGCAACCTCTGCCTCCTGGGTTCAAGCAATTCTCCTGCCTCAATCTCCCTTAGGAGCTAGAACTACAGACATGTGCCACCACACCCGGCTACTTTTTTATTTTTAGTAGAGATGGGGTTTCACCATGCTGGCCAGGCTCGTCTCAAACTCCTGACCTCAGGTGATCCGCCCAACTCGACATTTTCTTTCTTTTTTTAAAAAATTTTCTTCCCCTCCCCGTCAAAATCCCCTTTGAGTTAACTGATTCCTTCTTCATGATTAAGCCTTCTATTGAACTCATCTAGTGAATTTGTCAATTCGGTTGTGTTTTTAGCTTCTGACTTTCTTTCTTTTTCTTTTTCTTTTTCCTTTTCTTTTTCTTTTTTGTTTTATTTTTTGAGATAGAGTCACACTCTGTTGCCCAGGGTGGAATGCAGTGTTGCGATCTCAACTCGCTGTAACCTCCGCCTCCGGTTGAAGTGATTCTCGTGCCTCAGCCTCAGATTACAGCCATGTGCCACCACGCCCAACTAACTTTTATATATTTAATAGAGATGGGATTTCATAATGTTGGCCAGACTGGTCTTGAACTCCTGCCCTGAAGTGATCCTCCCTCCTGGCCCTCCAAAAGTCCTGATATTACAGTTGTGAGCAGTCACGCCCGACTCACATTTCTTTTTAATTCTTTAAAGTGAAGATGTAAATCGCCCTTTCTTTCATGTAGGTTTGTAGAGATTTTTTTTTTTAATAGACCATATTTTCCTGTTTCTTTGTATGTTTTATTGTTTTCTTTTGCAACTCCAGCATTTGAAAAATCACCTGCCTCCCCAGATTTGGTGGTTGCTTTGTATAGGGAGGACACTCCAATCAACTACCCTAGATTCTGGAGACTTCCCATGCCTTTTGTCGCTGGGGATTGTGTCCTCTCTGGGCCTTTGCTTGTCGTCTCCCTGTTGAAGAGGTTTGCTGATTTCTACTGAGAAGCTCCCCTATTTTCTGTGCTGTTGTAGACTGTGGTACTGCAGACATCTGTGGTACTAGATCTTCACCCTCATTTCTTTCACTCTTACTGTACTCACTGGTGTATGTCAATCATTTTTTTGCTCAGTGGCCCCTAACCTTTCATTCTGTCTCTTTCAGTGCTACCACAGGAAGTCATCACTAGGGCAATTCTCAGTCTAGCCATAGGGCAGGGACACCTCAGAGAGTCCTTACGAGGGCAAGGTCAAGGGGAGCCCCGGGGGCAGGACCACCCCTGAGACCCCAGAACTGTAGAGTCCCTGGTATGTGGTCCCAGCTCGGGAGACCACAGCCTGTGAGAACTTCCATGTGGGGTGATCCCAACAAAACTGCAGCAGGGATCCCCAGGACATGAGGGATCTAGCCCCTACTGCAGGGTGTCTAAAAGGTGGGACATAGAGTCAAAGAAGATTATTGTCAAGCCTTAAGATTTAATGTGTGTGCCCTATTTGAGTTTGAGACTTACATGGGAGAAGCTACCTCTTTCCTGTTTCTCCCTTTTGGAATTGAAATATGTAACCTGTGTCTGTCCCACTACTGGATGTTGGAAGCACTTACGTCGTTTGATTTCACAGGTTCACAGTTGGAGAGTAGTTTGCCTCAGGATGTGTTTAGACTTTTGAATGGGTAGTAGAAAACTTTTAGACTTTCAACTGGGATGGAATTAATTTGTTATGTGAAGAGTACATGAAATTTGGTGGGGGCAAGATGGAATGCTGTGGTCTGAGTGTTTTTCTCTCCTCCACAATTCATTTGAAACTTAATCTCCGGTGCCCAATCTCCAAGTATTGTAAGGTTTGGGTTTTAATAGGTGATTGGATCACGAGGGATCTGCCCTTATCAATGGGATATGGTGTTCTGGACAGTGAGATTTCAAAACGCTTATCCTACGGAATTCACTGCTTTTTGGCCCTTCTGTCCCTTCTGCCATGTGGGGACACAGTGTTCTTCCCCTCCAGAAAATGCAACAAGACACCATCTTGGAAGCAGGGATCATCCCTCAGCAGACATCAGTCCTGTTGGAACCTTGATCTTGGATTTCCCAGTGTGCAGAATCATGAGAAATACATTTCTATTGTTCATAAATTACCCAGTCTGTCTTTGATTATGGCGGCATAGAGAGACTAGGACATACTGTAACTGTAATTTAACTGTTTGTTTTGATTGAACTCGAATTCTCAGACATTTGGGTTCAGATGCTTGCTCTGCTCTTTTCAGATTGTTGACCTAGACAAGTTTGTTTGCGTGCCTGTGACACAGTAACATGGGAAGAAATCTCTCTCTCTTTCATAGGCTATTATGTGGTTATCTGAATTAGAACATGTAAAGCATTTGGAGAAATGCCCAGCACATAGGGAGTGTTCCAAAACTTGAGTCATTGCTGTTGCTCTGGTCACCACAGTTCTTAGTTTCTGACTTTTCTTTAAAGCCGCTATAGACATTGTCATCTCTGAAAACACCACTCAAATCCTAGCTCATCTGGACACTCAGTTGATGTATGGAACATTATATGTAACACTTTTTTAGGGATAACCATATGTTTTTCTTATTTGGGTATTTTTTTGTATTCTCCACAGAGAAATATACACTGATTTAGAGAGTATAATAGTCTTCTATTGTATTTTATAACAAACTAAAGTTAGAGGCAAATAACTTTCTCACAGATGCCTTTTATAGATATGTCAAAACACATGCTTTAATCAAAGTGATGTGACAGTTCTCTTATTTTGGGTAAACATAGTGCTCCTTTTTAGTTAAATAAAACATATTTTAGGTAAATCATATTGCTCTTTTTTGAAATGTGTTTTACATTTCAGGGACCTTTGACATTCAGGGATGTGGCCATAGAGTTCTCTCAGGAGGAGTGGAAATGCCTGGACCCTACGCAGAAAGCTTTGTACAAGGATGTGATGTTGGAGAACTACAGGAACCTGGTATTCCTGGGTGAGGATAATTTCCTTCTAGAAGTTGAGATCTGCCATTGTGCATGTTTGTATTTTATCTGTTGTCTTTCTTGGGAGCTGTTCCATTATTGAGACTGAAGTTGTTGATTAAAAAGCTTCATAATGCTGCATCTGGCCTTTCACTGTGCCCTTTCTATAGATATTCTGCTGCCTTCTTTGTACATCAGTGTTGGTTCCAGAGCTGAAGTACACAGAGAACTTCATGGGAGAGTTAAAATATCCAATTCCCTGTTTTCTGTCCCTGCACTTTTTAATTTGTTTGTTTAAGACAAGGTCTTGCTGTGTTGCCCAGGCTGGAGTGCAGTGGTGTGATCATGGTTCACTGCAACCTCTGTCTCCTGGCTCAAGCAATTGTCCCACCTTGGCCTCCCAGGTAGCTGGAACTATGGGTGCATGCTAGCATGCCTGGGTAGAGACGGGGTTTCACTATGTCACTCAGGCTGCTCTTGAACTACTGGGCTCCAGGAATTCTTCGGTCTTGGCACCCCAGAGTGCTCATATTACAGGCTTGAGTCAGTACGCTTGGCCTATCCTTGTGTTTTTGATTCAGTAGTTCTTGGAAGAGAGCTAAATGTCTGCATCTTACAGTGTTCCCTATGCATTCAGAAGGAGGCCATCAATGGATGAGTCTGTGAAATATTTTGTAGATCCAACAGTAATGTTTTCTCTGCTACCTAAACATTGGGCTGGAATTCTGGAACACCATCGGCACATTGTCTTTATTTTATCATGAGCCGGACTCTGTCTTGCTGACCTGAATATTGTCTTTATGTTGAAGCAAGGGAAAGAGCCCTGGACTGTGGTGAGCCAAGTGAAAATAGCAAGGAACCCAAATTGGAGGGGAATGCATGGAAGGTGTGATCACAGTTAAGAGCTGAGATGGGCACAATGGAAGCAGCACAGTGAAATTCTGATTGGGAAACTGCAAATGGGAGGGTTTGGTTGGAAAACAAATTTGATTTCCTTTGAGCTCTGAAATCTTTCTTCCCACCTATCACTGTGCTCTCCAGATATGTATCAGTTTATCCTTTCACTCTCCAGTGCTGCTGCAGCTCGGAGCAAAAGGACAAGACTGTTACGATGGACAACAGTGTCATCTGTCTTCTGTGAACTCTGGTGCTTTGACTCTGTGGCATGGGAAGGGCCTTTTCAAAGGAATCTCTTTTCCCTGTGGTCTCTCCTCCTGGTCTTGCTTTCATCTAGATGCTCAGTCTCTGTCGGTACAGATCAGAGCTGAGGCCTCCATCTTACTGATGCCTAGTGCTTTCCTGTTTCCACCCATTTCCTATACTTGAAAGAGCTGGTCAGGAGATGGAAAGACATTGGTTGTTCTTCCTTTGAATCTGTGTTCCCGGAAACTACACTGAGCTGTCCTAAGCCCTCTCTGCCTCTTCAGCTTTCTCAGCCATTTCTTCAGTTCTTCTTTGGCCACTCTTCTTGGGTTTGTGACAGCGAGGTGAGATGGGTCCTCTGAGATTGTTACATACAAGAATAGGAAAGACAGTTGACACAGACATCCTCACTTCGATTCTTAGTGCTACACAGGGAGCATATCTCTGTCTTGAAACTCTTACCTTGGCTTCTGTAGACAGAGCAGAGTCTCATTTCAAGATCCCTCCTAATCCCCCTCCTGTGTTTTTCCCTATCTTCCAGTGTTCTGTTGAGTATGGTTTGCCGTGGCTCTTCCTCATCTTATATTCGCTTTATGTTTGTGTGATTTTTTTTTTCTTTTTTTTGTCTCTGAGTCTTACTTTGGATAAACACATTTCTGGGGTCTGACATGTCATCCTTTGTTCATTGTGACAACCCACTTTGAGGTTATCAGTAACATCTTGTGGACTATCCCATGGAGTAGGTTTATTGGTTAACAGAAAATTCTTGAAGGAGAGCACTTTGAGTAATAAGTTTTAGTATCGTGTTGCTATATACAGATATGCCTATTAAAGCCAGAGTCTACTCTTTAATGCTAGAATAGTCAGCATTTCCCATGATAGTCAGGTAGAGAACATGACAAGATCATGGGTTTTTAGAAATGTCACAAAAGTATCTACCAAGGGTACTGTGGATCTCATATACTTATGGTCTTCCTTTTTGAGCTAGCAGTGAATGGTGTAGAAATTTCTCCCAGGGAGAGCATTGTCCAAGTTCACAGCTTCATGTCTGCAGGGCTGTTGCCTGAACCACTGCTCATGCCACACTTTTCTTCCCCAGTATTTTCCGTCTGTGATGAGTATGACTTTGATCTTCTTGAGGAAGCTAGTGAAGTTGAATGAAGCTTTTTGTTTTGTTTTGTTTTGTTTTGAGATGGAATCTTGCAATGTCTCCCGGGATGGAGTGCAGTGGTGTGATCTCAGCTCACTGCAACCTCCACCTTCCAGGTTCAAGTGATTTTCTTTGCCTCAGCCTCCCAAGTATCTGGGATTACAAGTGCCTGCCACCTCATGCCTGGCTAATGGTTTTGTATTTTTAGTAGAGATGGGGTTTCACTATGTTGGCCAGGCTGGTCTCGAACTCCTGACCTCGTGATCTGCCCACCTCGGCCTCTCAAAGTGCTGAAATTACAGACATGAGCCACCATGACTGGCCAAAGCTTATATTTTTTAAATCCATATAATTTTTTAATTGACCGCTACTTTTATCTGGTGCATTTTCATGTATTGTAAGTGAACTTTTTATTTATTTAATGATTGGATCCATATTTTTGAGGATGCTCAGTTTTCTTTGTTTTATGTTTCTTTGTGAGAGTTGTATTGGGGAATGCATATCATTTTATATATTTTACAAGATTTCTTTCTTTAGTACAGATGGTATAGCTCAGCAGCAGTTTCTCTATAACTTACACAAACTCCATAGTGCTGTCATAAGTCAGTTACTCCTTTTACTCCCATTTCACCTGACTTAATTCCTACTATTAAATTTGTTAATTACATGGATTATAGTTCCTTTTATTTAGAATTCCATACTCTAAATTTTGTATCTTTATATATGATGCAAATTTATATATGCAATATAGAAATTTGTAGCATGGAATTCTAAATATATTGTATATTGTATTTTACTTACCTGCTGGTTTTATCATGGGTTATTAGAAGTTTTATTTATTAATTTATATGATTACTAATTAGTTGAACTTGTGAACATTTACCATTATACAATATCTTGCTGTAATTTGGCATTTGTTTGTACACAGTAAATATGAATTAAATATATATAACTTTTATTCTTTTCTGTTCTGAGAGAGCCATATGTTTACTGCCAGTTGGTATGTAATTTGGTGTCATTGGTTGCAAAATACTTGTTTTAGTGCTAATATATGTTTGCACAACATGAGTCTTTGGTCGTAGGATGTTTGAAACTAGGCTTTCCTAAAATTAATTTGAATTACATGTTGTCACCCCTTCTTTACTATAGAATTCTATTCGTTTTGTATTTCTAAAAATAGAAGATCATGGTGGAGAACTTTCACACCTGTCTAGTATGAACATTATGTTTAGTGTAGTATGGTTCCAATATAAAATATTTATTTATCAATAATAGTTATTGAAAAAACCCATGTTCATTATATTTTGCAGGTATCTCTCCTAAAGGTATGATCAAGGAATTACCACCAACAGAGAACAGTAATACAAGAGAAAGATTACAAACAGTGACACTGGAAAGACATCAAAGCTACGATCTTGAAAATTTATACTTCAGGGAAATACAGAAAAATCTACATGACCTTGAGTTTCAATGGAAAGATGGTGAAAGAAAGTATAAAGGAGTGCCAGTGCCCCATGAAAACAATGTTGCTGGTAAAAGAGCTCAACATAGTGAAGGGGATGTAGAAAACAAGCATACTGAAAACCAGCTTACAGCAAGCTTTCAGTCACACCTGGCTGAACTGCAGAAAGTTCAAAGTGAGGGGAGAACTTATGAATGTGATCAAATGGCAAAGACAAGTAATAATGGTTGTTTAGTTTCTCCACACATTAGGGGAAAATCTTATGTGTGTAATGAATGTGGCAAAACCTTTGGAGAGTCTTCCAGTCTTACTACTCATCAGATGATACATACTACAGAGAAACCTTACAAATGCAATGAGTGTGGCAAAGCCTTTTATCGGGCCTCACTAGTAACTGTACATCAGGTGGTCCACACAAGAGGGAAATCATGTCAGTGTGATGTATGTGGCAAGATCTTTAGAAAAAAATCATATTTTGTAAGACATCAAAGGAGTCACACTGGACAGAAACCCTACATATGTAATGAATGTGGCAAGTCCTTTAGTAAAAGTTCCCACCTTGCAGTTCATCGGAGAATTCATACTGGTGAAAAGCCTTACAAATGTAATCTGTGTGGGAAATCTTTTAGTCAGCGTGTCCATCTTAGACTTCATCAGACAGTTCATACTGGTGAGAGACCCTTCAAATGTAATGAGTGTGGCAAAACCTTTAAACGGAGCTCAAACCTTA
Source organism: Alouatta palliata (assembly GCA_004027835.1). NCBI lineage: Eukaryota > Metazoa > Chordata > Mammalia > Primates > Atelidae > Alouatta > Alouatta palliata. Next base: position 50,935 of record PVKV010009528.1, read on the forward strand.
CTGTACATCAAGTAATCCATGCAGGAGGGAAACCACATAAATGTGATGTATGTGGCAAGGCATTCAGACATAGATCGAATCTTGTATGTCACCAGAGAATCCACAGTGGAGAGAAACAATACAAATGCAATGAATGTGGCAAGATCTTCAATAAATGTTCAAGTCTTGCAGTGCATAGGAGAATTCATACTGTAGAGAAACCTTGCAAATGCAGTGAATGTGGCAAGGTCTTCAGTAAACGTTCAAGTCTGACAATGCATCAGAGAAGTCATACTGGACAGAAACCTTACAAATGCAATAAATGTGGCAAGGTCTACAGTAAGCATTCACATCTTGTAGTGCATTGGAAAATTCATACTGGAGAGAAGGCTTACAAATGCAATGAATGTGGCAAAGTTTTCAGCATACATTCACGTCTTGCAGCCCATCAGAGAATTCATACTGGAGAGAAACCTTACAAATGCAATGAGTGTGGCAAGGTCTTCAGTCTGCATTCACGTCTTTCAGTGCATCGGAGAATTCATACTGGAGAGAAACCTTATAAATGTAAAGAATGTGGCAAGGTCTTCAGTGACTGTTCAGCTTTTGCAAAGCATCGGCGAATTCATACTGGAGAGAAACCTTACAAATGCAAAGAATGTGGCAAGGTCTTCAGTCAATGTTCACGTCTTACAGTCCATAAGAGAATTCATAGTGGAGAGAAACCCTACAAATGCAATGAATGTGGCAAGGTCTACAGTCAATACTCACATCTTCTAGGGCATCGGAGAGTTCATACTGGAGAGAAACCTTACAAATGTAATGAATGTGGCAAATCTTTTAATCAGGGCTCAACACTCAATAGACATCAGAGAATTCATACCGGAGAGAAACCTTACAAATGTAATCAGTGTGGGAATTCCTTTAGTCAGCGGGTCCATCTTAGACTTCATGAGACAGTTCATACTGGAGACAGACCCTACAAATGTAATGAGTGTGGGAAAAGCTTTAAACGGAGCTCAAACCTCACTGCACATCAGATAATTCATGCAGGAAAGAAACCATATAAATGTGATGTGTGTGGCAAGGGATTCAGGCATAGTTCACATCTTGTAAGTCACCAGAGGATCCACACTGGAGAGAAAAGATATAAATGTACTGAATGTGGCAAGGCCTTTGGACGGTTGTTTTCCCTCAACAAACACCAAAGAATTCATTCTGGCAAAAAAACCTTATAAATGTAATGAGTGGGAAATCCTCTATTTGTTGCTCAGGCCTCACTAAACATCAAGTAAGACATACTGGAGAGAATCTTACAACTAAACTTAATATGACTAGGCCTTAGACATTGTCCTAGCTTCTGGAATCACCAAATAATTCATACTTAATAATATAGCTTATATATTTATTCCTTCTTTCGAAATCTCATGTGGAATTGTAATCTCCAGTATTGGAGGTGGGGTCCATTGGGAGGTGATTGGATCATGGAGGTGGATTTCCCCAGTTGAGAAAGAGTCAGCATCATCGTTGGATCTCAAGATTTAGCATCATCCCCTTGGTGCTGTCCTGGCAGTAGTGACTTCTCTTGAGGTCTGTGTGTTTAAAAGTGTATAGCACTTCCCTGTTGCTTGCTCTCATTCTCACAATGTGAAATACCTACACTCTCTTTGCCTTCCACCATGATTTTAACCTTCCTGAGGCTTCCCTAGAGGGTGATCAGATGCCAGCATTTTGTTTCCTGTTAAGCCTGCAGAAGTGCAAGCCAATTAAACCTCTTTTCTTTATACATCGGCCAACCTCAGGTATTTTTTTTTAACAATACAATTGTGAACTAACACCTTTACACATACAGTGAATATACCAACATTTTAAGCTAGTGTTCACTACTCACTAGGTGTAAGAATATACATCCTGGAGAGAAATCACAGAATTATAATATGTGTGGCAAGAATTCTCAAAACTTGTGAATCAAAAGCCAAAATTTGTGAATCTATAGATAATTCAAAGGGGATAGGTGTACCAGTGAAATGAGGGTGGGAAAACCTTTGCTAGAGTTCAGTCACTACTTGTCGTAAGAGAGTTTATACTGAAAGGAAATCATATAAATGTATGTGTCAGAGGCTTTCCCCAGGCATCAGAACTCACTACACATCAGAGAGGAACCAAAGAAATATAATATACATGCTAAAGCTTTTACATGAACATCAAAATGGAAATAAGAGTATTCATACTAGAGGGCAGCCTTACAAATGTAATAAAGGTGGTAAGGCTTTTTTAAAAATCAAATGTTCA
>PVKV010009528.1:53305-80819 GCA_004027835.1 Alouatta palliata
GCTCACGCCTGTAATCCCAGCACTTTGGGAGGCCGAGGCGGGTGGATCACGAGGTCAAGAGATCGAGACCATCCTGGTCAACATGGTGAAACCCCGTCTCTACTAACAATACAAAAAATTAGCTGGGCATGGTGGCACGTGCCTGTAGTCCCAGCTACTCGGGAGGCTGAGGCAGGAGAATTGCTTGAACCCAGGAGGCAGAGGTTGCGGTGAGCCGAGATCGCGCCATTGCACTCCAGCCTGGGTAACTAGAGCGAAACTCCGTCTCAAAAAAAAAAAAAAAAAAAAATCAAATGTTCAAAAACCTGGAATCAACCAAATTGCCCATCAGTGATAGACTGGATAAAGAAAATGTACATATACACCATGAGATACTATGCAGCCATAGAAAGGAATGAGATCATGCCTATTGCATGGATGGAGCTGGAAACCATTATCCCCAGGAAACTAACACAGGAACAGAAAACCAAGCGCCATATGTTCTCACTAAATGGAAGATGAACAATGAGAATACCTGGTCCCAGGGAGGGTATCAACACACACTGGGGCCTGCCGATAGAAGTGGGTGTTTGGGGAAGGGAAGCATCAGAAAAAATAGCTAATGCATTTTTGCCTTGACACCTAGGTGATGGGTTGGTAGGTGCTGCAAACCACAATGGCACATGTTTTCCCATATCACAAACCTGCAAATTGTGCACATGTACCCCAGAACTTAAAGTGAGACAAAACAAATGCCCACGCCTTTGTAGTTTAATTGAACATAGAGAGGAGAAGCATCCTACAAATGTGCTGAACATGAAAGGGCCTTTAAGCAGTAGTGTGTCTTCAGGCTTTGCCAAATTATTCTTACTTGAGAGAAACCTTGGAAATGTAATCAATGTGGTAGAAATTTCAACCATTTCTTTCAACAGACTACATATCTTTGAAATCATATTATCAGATAACCAAATCTAATTCTCCAAGATTGGCCTGGAATATTAACTAAAGAATAACTGCAAGACAAAATTCGTTAAAACTCAGGACAGTGTGTATTTTAAAGGAACAAGTGCATGTATGGAAATGGCTCATTCAGTTTATATAATATCGTATTAAATTTGAGGGTTTTTTTTTTTTGTTTTTCTTTTGACAAGGAGTCTCGCTCTGTTGCCTAGGCTGGAGTGCAATGACATGATCTTGGGTCACTGCAACATCCGTCTCCTGGGTTCAAGGGATTCTCCTGCCTCAATTTCCCAAGTAGCTGGGATTACAGGTGCCTGCCACCACACCTGGCTAATTTTTTTATTTTTAGTAGAGATGGGGTTTCACCATGCTGGCCAGGCTTGTCTCGAACTCCCAACTTCAGGCGATCCACCCACCTTGGCCTCCCAAAGTCCCAGAAGTACAGGCCTGAGCCACCGTACCCAACACAAAAGGAGGTTTCTGTTTTTTTTCTTTTGTGACAGAGTCTTGCTCTGTTCCCCATCCTATAGTGTAGTGGCACCAATTGACCTCACTCCATCCTTTACATCCTGGGTTCAAGCAGTTTGTGCCTCAGCCTCCCAACTAGCTGGGGTTACAGTCACACCACCGTGCCCACCTAACTTTTGTATGTTTTTCTAGAAATGGGATTTCACCATGTTGACCAGGATGTTCTCGATCTCTTGACCTCGAGACCCGCCTGCCTTGGCCTCCCAAAGTGCTGGGATTACAGGTTTGTGCCATTGTGCCTGGTGGGACATTTCTTAAAGCAGCTACTAGACTATGACCTTTATCCTAAAGTTTGAAGTCGATAGTACTGAACCCTAAATATACAGTTTCAGTCAAGTTTTAAGGCATGACAGCAAAGCAAGCACTGATTATTTTTATTTGCACTCATGTAAAGGAGATTTATAGTAAATCTTAACACTTCATACAATGGTTTTTCTTATTAAATCAATAACCTTTCACTTTTTAACTTAAATGAGGTGCTTTACAACTTTCTTGCTTTCTCTTTTTTTTTTTGGTTGTTGGTGGTGGTGTTAGGGGGTTTTTCTATGTCACCCAGGCTGGAGTGCAGCAGTTATTCACAGGTGAGATCTTAGCACATTGCAGCCTCAAAAACTGGTCCTCCTACCTCTGCCTCCAGACTACCTGAGACTACGGATACATGCTATTTTGTCTAGCTTACAGCTTCTCTGAGATACTCAAGTTGCAGGCATCATGGCTTTTGTGCTTTGGGGCCATTATTAAGTAAAATAGGAGTTAATTGAACAAAAACACCGTAATACTCTAAGACTGTCCTGACTTCGATGACTACAAGAGACTGAGTAATGTAGGTTATTCTCTCTGGCTGCACTGCATGAAAGAATGATTATGTCCTCGCTGGAACAATGTGAGATTTTATCACACCACTGGGAACAGTGCAGTTTGAAATTTCTGAGGTATTTGTTTTGGAAACATTTCATTTAATGTGTTTGCATCACAGTTGCCATGGGTAATTGAAACCATGTAAAGTGAAACTCCAGATAAGGTGGAATGACTGTAACAGTGTGTTGGAAGGAGGGAGTCAGCCTGTTCTGAGAAGTAAGTTTGTGATTCTGACATAGCAGCTTTGCACAAAACTGCAATTTGTCAGTTCCCCAATATTGATCATGACAATGCATGCTTGGTGAGCTAAGAATATTCCTGAAAACCTTTGTTCCCATTGCCAATTCCTGAAGTTATGAGTTCCTAAAGAACATCACCACAAAGACAGTTTGGAGTGTTTGGTAAAGGCTGTTTCTTTTCAATGATTGCTGAAGGCAGGACAGGATCAAATAGAAATAGAACATTATAAATTCTGAGACTTGATGGGCAGTAATATGGAAAATCTCTTGTTTTGCCTATTTGTGCATCTACTTCAGTGAAATTTCTCCTCATGTTTTTACCTATATTCTAATTCAGTTGTTTTCTTGTAAGATGTACTTTACTTTGTAGAGCAGGTTTTGGTTCCCAGCAAAATTTAGTGGAAGGTACAGAGATTTCCCATACAGCTCCTTCCCCTACATATGCTTAGCCTTCCCTGTTATCAACATCCTCCACCAAAGTGGTAGATTATCACCCAACATCCCTACTTTATATTTGGCTCACACTTGTACATTGTGTGGGTTTGGAGAAGCATAAAATGGCATGTATTTACCACTATGGTAACATGTCGTGTACTTTCACTACCCTAAAAATCCTCTTTGTGGCCAGGCGTGGTGGCTCACACCTGTAATCCCAGCAGTTTGGGAGGCCAAGGCGGGCAGATCACCTGAGATCAGGCATTCAAGACCAGCCTGGCCAACATGGCAAAAACCCATCTCTACTAAAAACAGAAAAATTAGCTGTGCATGGTGGCACGCGCCTGTAATCACAGCTACTCAGGAGGCTGAGGCAGGAGAAATCGCTTGAACCTGGGAGGCAGAGGTTGCAGTGAGCAAAGATTGTGCCATTGCACTCTAGCCTGGGCAATAAGAGTGAAACTCCATCTCAGAAAAAAAAAAAAAAAAAAAAATCCTCTTGCTTCACCTAGGTTTGTATATTTCTTTCTCTTCTTTCACTTGGTGCTTCACTAGTTTTGCAGTTGTTTTTTCGTGCATACACACTGATGATTCTCAAATTATCTTTGCAAATTGAGATTTTTCTTATGTAACCCCCCTGTTTTTCCCTTCAGGTATTTTTATTTTCTTCAAAGATTACTTCTTTTTTTCAGTCAATTTGGCAAGTTTATTTTGCGAAAGTTACGGATTCTTGCGCCTATGGCACAGCTTCACGAGTTCCTGGCAACAGGTACCCAAAGTGGTCAGGGCGTAGCTTGGTTATATATATTTTTCAGAGATGTTAGTTAATATGTAAGGTGCACATAGGTTTGGCCCAGAAAGGTAGGACAAGGCTTAAGGCCTACAAAGACAAAATGAGGGGAGAGGGGAGGAAAAAACCCAAACATAAAAACAACAATCCTGGAAAACTGATATAGACCATATTACTCTGAAGTCCATGTAGGCAGGTATGAAAGTGCCTTATGTATGTAAATAGATTGCTGTTATTTTCTTCTGAATTTTATGTTGTCTAGCTTCTAGCTTCAGTTTGCAGGGCTTTAAGAAAATGTAGCTCAGTTTTCAGTGATTTCAAATTAGGAAAAATGGAAACAATGAAGAAAAATAAGAGAAAAATTGAAAACATCATTTTGGAGACCTGGAAAAATGAGAATTGAGTCCAAACTTTAGAAAATAATAAAAAATGGAAAAATATTAGGCAAGAGTAGAATCTAACACAGGTGTACTATAGTTTTTGAAACATAATTCTTCTTTCTACAGTTTCCCATTTTTACTAAAAGCAAATCAGCATAGGACAAATTTACTTTATTATACTTGGTCTGATTATATGTATAAAGTACAACAAGAATACTTATTTTTCATATAGGATTTTAAAATTGCCTTTGATGAAACTTTGTGCCGTGGAAGAAATCTCAGATAATACTTTTTAAAACAGATCGCAGCCATGACTTTGTACCAGCAAATACCTATGAGATGGGTAAATTCCTTCCCTCGTGAGGTCCCAGGATAACTTGAGGCTCCTGGGTCTGTCAGAAAGTGACATTCTTTACTTGCCACAGATCAGGGACCCTGTACAGGGACTGTGTTCACAAGGTATGAGGTCAGAGGCTTTTTATTGGATCTGTCAGGTTTTATTAGCACTCTGCTCCAGTTAAAGCCTTGGTAAAATGACCAGTTTGTTCTGCTGGTCTCCTATTGCAAAAGAAAACATTCTTCTGGCACTTACACCAATAATTACATTGATGTAAGTTAAGAATATTCACAAATAATTTCCAAATTTTGGAATCAGGTAGAGAGAAACAAATACGCTCCACATTTTCATCACAGGGGTAAAATTTCCTCAATTGTTAAATGCCATCAGTAGCTCAAAAGAAAAATTTTTTTGACTCTGAAAAACAAAACAAAGGATCAGTAACGTTTTAAGCAAAAATGTCAATAAGATTACTTTAGTATTCTATCAGTTCAGCCCATACAGTTAACGCCGGTTTCGTTTGATAGTCATGAAAATTTCAGCTCTCCATGAGAGTCCTCAAAATTTTGTCTCCGTTCTAATGCCACAGTTTCCAGAGTAGCTGGAATTACAGACGTATGTCCACATGCCTGGTTACTTTTTGTGTTTTTAGTAGAGCTACTGTTTCACTGTATTGGTCAGATTGGTCTTGAACTCCTTACTTCAAGTAATCTGCACACCTTGGCCTCCCAAAGTGCTGGGATATCAGGCATGAGCCACCACACCTGGCCCCAAAATACCTCTATTTCTATAACTTTCTTTACATCTCTCTTGTTTCCTGGTTCCTTTTATGTTATTTTATACATAACCTTTAGGTGAGCTTTTTTTTTTTTCTGAGATGGAGTCTCACTCTGTTGCCCAGGCCGGAGTGCAGTGGTGTGATCTTGGCTCACTGCAGCTTCTGCCTCCCTGGTTCAAGAAATTCTTTTGCCTCAGCCTCCCATGTAGCTGGGATTATAGGCATGCACCACCACACCCAGCTGCTTTTTTTATTTTTGTAGAGATATGGTTTTACCATATTGGTCAGACGTGTCTCAAACTCCTGACCTCAGGTGATCCACCTGCCTTGGCCTCTCAAAGTGCTGGGATTACGGATGTGGGTCACTGCACCCAGCCTTAGATAAGCTTTGAATTAGATAAAAATTATTCACCTTTTAACATGGACACACTATTTTTTTTAAGAAAAAATGTTTTTCTACTATATTTTTATTAGAAAATACCCAACTAATAAATATATATTACTTAATATAACTTTAAATTCTAAATTATAAGTTTGTCTACAAGTATTTATACCATTATTTACCTAATTATTATAATAGTTTACCTAGATTATTTATGCAAACTGCAATAGTTACTTAAATTATAAAACCACCATTGCAACATTATAACTGAGACAGTGAAAGAGAATTGATGTGACTTCATCTTGCTTCTAACCTCCAGGCTGTCTTTGATAATTCCTGGAAGTAAGCCAGAACTATCTGTGGAAGGAAGGAGTATATTATCCCTGAAACTAAGATGATAACAGGCCATTCCCAAAACAAACCCCCTTGCCTACTGGAGAGTAGACTCCCTGTGTAAGACCAATAAATTAACCACAATATTAGAAATTATGGTTTAAGAGTCATGCAGCAGGAGGCTGCAAGATTCTCAATCTCCCCAAATTGCTCCTGGGAATAACATCACTATTAAGAAATGTAAGATATGTGCTTGAGATATTTTGCAGACCCAGGAGCTGACTCAGCATAAGAGAAGAAATTCAACTTCCTATGATTTCATCTCTGACCCTACCAGTCACAAGTACTGACCCACTGACCCACTACCCACCAGATTATCCTTAAAAACTCTGATCCCTAGGCCAGGCACGGTGGCTCATGCCTGTAATCCCAGCACTTTGGGAGGCCGAGGTAGGCAGTTCATCAGGTCAGGAGTTTGAGACCAGCCTGACCCACATGGTGAAACCCCATCTCTACTAAAAATACAAAAATTAGTCAGGCATGTTGTCATGTGCCTGTAATCCCAGCTACTTGGGAGGCTGAGGCAGGAGAATCACTTTAACCTGGGAGGTGGAGGTTGCAGTGAGCCGAGATCATGACACAGCACTCCAGCCTGGTGACAGAACAAGACTCCATCTCAAAAACAAAAAAAAAGAAAAAACTCTGATTCCTAAATTTCCAGGGAGACTTATTTGAATAATAATAAAACTCTTGGCCGAGTGTGGTGGCTCATGCCTTGTAATCTCAGCACTTTGGGAGGCCAAGGTGGGTGGACCACGAGGTCAAGAGATCAAGACCATCCTGGCCAACATATTGAAACCCCTTCTCTACTAAAAATACAAAAAAAAAATTAGGCAGGCGTAATTTTTAATCTCAAAATAAAATAAAATAAACTCTTGTCTTCTGCACAGTCAGCTCTGCGTAAATTACTCTTTCTCTGTTGCAGTTTCCTTGTCTTGATAATTTGGCTCTGTCTAGGCAGTGGACAAGGTGACCCCATTGGACAATTACAGTTATTTTCTGCCAACCACTTGATAGCCTACGAATTTCAGGGGTTTACCTATGTAAGAAGCTTGAGATTAAATACATGCTTATTTTAGTAACTAATGCAAGATTCAGCTATTTTAATTAAACCAACATTAATGTATAATTTATGAAAAATGACTGAAGCAAAGATCATTCTGTTTTGGGCTGGCTTTATACTTTTGCCACTTTTATGCCAAATTTTGACACCTTTTAGTGTTAGTAGCAGATGTGAAATCTTAGGTTCTTGGTGCCACGAACAAAGAAGTAGACATGACACACACAAATAACGGAGCAGAAAATGTTTATTAAGCACTGAAAAACTCTAAGAGGGCGGAGAGTGGGCTGATCTCTGAGAAATGAGATGAGTCTGTTTTGTGTATTTTGGATCTTTTTATACATTTTTGTCTTTTCAAGTTTCCTAATCACTATCCAGCATCTGCCTTTTGATTGATAGGTTGCTTACATACTTTCTTTGGCCCCTATGCACTTGTGCATCACCCCCATCTTATTATAAGTACATACATAATACTGCATGAGTGTTAATGAGCTAATAATCATATGCATGAGCTTTAATGAGCTAATAATCATACAGGGTTATATTAAGAACATTTTTTTTTGGCCAGGCGCGGTAGCTCACTCCTGTAATCCCAGCACTTTGGGAGGCCGAGGCGGGTGGATCACGAACGAGGTCAAGAGATCAAGACCATCCTGGTCAACATGGTGAAACCCCGTCTCTCCTAACAATACAAAAAAAATTAGCTGGGCATGGTGGCACGTGCCTGTAGTCCCAGCTACTCGGGAGGCTGAGGCAGGAGAATTGCTTGAACCCAGGAGGCGGAGGTTGCGGTGAGCCGAGATCGCGCCATTGCACTCCAGCCTGGGTAACAAGAGCGAAACTCCGTCTCAAAAAAACAAAACAAACAAACAAAAAAAAAACCAATTTTTTTCTCTAGTGGTCATACCATCTTCAAGGGACTGCCCCGTACTGGTTTGGTCTGAATCTAACCAGCCATGGGCTCCTTACTCACTTCAGTTTTTTTTTTTTGTCTGTCTGTTTGTTTTCTAGACAGAGTTTCACTCTTGTTACCCAGGCTGGAATGCAATGGCAAGATCTCGGCTCACTGCAACCTCTGCCTGCTGAGTTCAAGCCATTCTCCTGATTGAGAGTAGCTGGGACTACAGGCCTCCCGAAGAGCTGGGATTACAGGCATGTGTCACCATGCCCGGCTAATTTTGTATTTTTTTTTTTTTTTTCTGTTGTAACTGTCCTCTGAAGTGAATGAATTGAACTAACTTCGTATTTTTAGTAGAGACGGGGTTTCTCCATGTTGGTCAGACTAATCTCGAACTCCTAACCTCAGGTGATCTGCCCGCCTCAGCCTCCCAAAGTGTTGAGATTACAGGCATGAGCCACCACATCTGGCCCAGAATGTTTATAAAAACGCTTACATGTTACTACAGCTTGGCAACCTGTTCAGGACCCCTCTCTATGACAGAGCTGTCTTTTTCTTTAGCCTGTTAAACTCCTGCTCCAGTCTCACTCTGGGTGTGCCTCTGTGTCCTTGATTTCCTTGGCCTTGAGACCAAGAACCTTTGGTTTTTCATTCAGGCAACCTGGCTGTTTTAGTAGTTTTGAAGAAGAGAAAGAATTTCCTATGCTACATCGGTTATTGTCTCACAAAGTTTACATGCTGGGAAATAGGATCCTGGTTTATATGTGGTAAAACTAGCAGTCTAGGGATTGTATAGGAGGGTGAGAAAAATGCACTTTTATGGTCTAGTCTGTGGAGGCCTAATTAGGGAAGAGGAGTCAGGCTGGCAGGATCAGGGAAAGCAAAGAAATAAAGCAAATAAGCTATAAATGTGCCCTTCCAGGTGGCTTGTGCCTCTAATCCTAGCACTCTGGGAGGCCGAGACAGTCGAGACCACCCTGGGCAACATGGTAAAATCCTGTCTTTACTAAAATACCAAAAAAAAAAAAAAAAAAAAAATTAGTTGGGCGTGATGGTGGGTACTTGTAATCCCAGCTTCTCCGGAGTGTGAGGCAGAAGAATCACTTGAACTCGGGTGGTGAAGGTTGCAGTGAGCCTGATCACACCACTGCATTCCAGCCTGGGTGACAGAGCAAGACTGTCTCAAAACAAAAACAAACCAAAAAAAAAAATTTTTTTTTTAAAGAAATCTGCCTTTCTTCATGGTCCAGGACACATAAAAAAGAAGAAGCAGATAAACTATAGGTCTGTTTTTCTTTATGGCCCAGGACATATAGCCCTTCTGTGCAGATAATGTACATGGCTCATAAACTTTCTGCTTCAATTTTTCATCAAACACCTAACAGAAGGAGGCAAGTTAAGTCCCTGCTACTTTGGCATTATCTTTTATTTATTTATTTGTTTATTTGTTAAGACAAGAGTCTCACTCTGGCTTCCAGGCTGGAGTGCAGTGGTGTGACCTCGGCTCACTACAACCTCTGCCTCCCAGGCTCAAGCAAATCTCCCACCTCAGCATCCTCAGTAGCTGGGAGTACAGGTGCAGGTCACCACGCCCAGATAATTTTCATATTTTTTGTAGAGATGGGGCTCACCATATTGCCCAGGCTGGGCTGGAACTTCAGATTCAAGAGATCTGCCCACCTTGGCCTCCCAAAGTGTGGGGATTTACAGGGGCGAGCCACTTTGCCCAGCCAAATCTCCTCTTCTTACAAATAAATCAGTAAGATTGGATTGGGCCGGGCGCGGTGGCTCACGCCTGTAATCCCAGCACTTTGGGAGGCCGAGGCAGGTGGATCACGAGGTCAAGAGATCGAGACCATCCTGGTCAACATGGTGAAACCCCGTCTCTACTAAAAATACAAAAATTAGCTGGGCATGGTGGCACGTGCCTGTAGTCCCAGCTACTCCGGAGGCTGAGGCAGAATTGCTTGAACCCGGGAGGCGGAGGCTGCGGTGAGCCGAGATCACGCCATTGCACTCCAGCCTGGGTAACAAGAGCGAAACTCCGTCTCAAAAAAAAAAAAAGATTGGATTGGAGCCCACTTTTACAATCTTATTTTAACTTAATCACTCCTTTAAATGCGCTATATCCAAATGCAGTTATATTCTGAGGTATTGGGTGTTAGGACTTCAAGACACGGTTTTTTGGAGACATGACTCTGCTCATAACACTCTGTGTTCTGGACTCTTAAACTTTATGTCCTTTTTTTTTTGAGCCAGAGTTTCACTCTGTTGCCCAGGCTGTAGTGCATTGGCTCTTGGCTCACTGCAACTTCTGCCTCCTGGGTTCAAGCAATTCTCCTGCCTCAGCCTCCCCGGCAGCTGGGATTACAGGCGCGTGCCACCACGCCTGATTAATTTTGTATTTTTAGTAGAGATAGGGTTTCACCATGTTGGTCATGGCTGGTCTCAAACTCCTGACCTCAGATGATCTGCGCACCTCAGCCTCCCAAAGTGCTGGGATTACAGGCATAAGCCACACAGGACATAAAGTGCCCAGCCAACTTCATGTCCTTCTTACATGCAAGATCCCTTCACTTCCATCCGAATAAAAATCTTTTATTTATTTATTTATTTCTTGAGACAGGTTCTCTCTCTGTCACCCAGGCTGGAGTGCTGTGACATAACCATGACATTGCAATCTCGACCTCCTGGGCTCAAGTGATCCTTCTGCCTCAGCCTCCCAATAGCTGGGACCACACATGCAGGCCACCATGCCTGGCTAATTTAACATTTTGTAGAGACAGGGTCTGGCTCTGTTGCCCAGGCTAGTCTCAAACCCTTGGCCTTAAGTGATCCTGCCACTTCAGCCACCCATGTAGCTGAGACTACAGGAGTGTGCCACTAAGCCTGGCTAATTTTTATATCTTCTGTAGAGACAAGGGTCTTGTTATGTGCGCAGGCTGGTCTTCAACTCCTGAGTTCAAGCAATCTGCCCGACTTGGCCTCCTAGAGTGCTGGGGTTACAGGTCTGAGCTACTTTGCCTGGACCATCTGAAAAGTCTTAATCCATATCAGTATCAACTCTAAGCCCAAAAAAGCACCAAAATATTATCAGAATCACATATGGGTGAGACTCAAATTTTCCTGAGGCAAAATTTCTGCCCAGCTTTGAATCTGTGAAGTCAGAGAAGTTATCTACTTCCAAAATACAATGGTGGGACAGGCATAATATAGACCCTCAGAATTTGACATTTGTACTTTGCACGTGTAAGTAAGTGCATGAAGTATTTGTCTTTCTGTGTCTAGCACAGAATGTCTTCTGGGTTCCTGGATCCACTCACCGCCCCACATCCAATCCCCACTGAGATCCTAGTTCCCTGACTACTGAGTAGCTTCAGCTTCTCTGGTAAGACTGGATGGAGTCCACCAGGCTCGCAAAAATCAGTTTTGACTTAAATCAGTTCAACTTGTTAAGAAGAAATCATCTTAGTTTCTAATATAAGTGGACCATAACTTTAAGCTTCAACCTTAAATTCTGAAACATTAACTTAAAATGGGTAAGAAGCAACGCTGCTTCACAGGACAAGGGATAGTCGCAAATATTCCCAAATCTAGAAAACAAAATCCTGAAGCGTGAAAGGCAGAGTGGAGAACAGGCCCCGCCTCGGCCCCGCCCACCCCTGGGGACTCCGCTTTATCCCCTACTTTTCGGCCCAGCCAAGCCCCACCTAGTTACGCCCCCTACCGCCCCGGCCTCCCACTACCCTCTCAGGGCCCCGCCCCAAGTCAGGCTGGTCTTTCCGCCCCGCCCCTTCCCAGTCGCGTCCCGCCCAGGCCCCGCCCCCAGGCCGCCCAGCTTTTTCTTTCCGCGCCCAGTTTCCGGCACACCCGGAAGCAGATCACGCTGGGAAAAGGCCACGTCGCAGTGCCTGTGTTTTCGTCTACCTGGATTAGACGTTTGCTTCATTCCGTGTACCTGGATTAAACTTACTTCGTTCCATCTACCTGGGTTAAACATGCACTTCGCAGTCCGTTCTCCACACCCGTGACCTGGGGATCGCTACGGACCTTAAAATACCCGCAACAGCCCCTTCGTCCCAAGTAAGTACGATTATTGCCTCCCTTTAGGTTTTAAATCTCTCAGGCTGTTCCTTGCTCCCTGCCTTTCTGCGTTAGGAACATGTAGACAACCCCATTCAGGTCGTGTTTCTGCTTAAAACCCTTGTTGACCTCTGCTTGGGCCCCGGGCCAAGTCCAGTCCTCACTCGCAGGGTGGATTCCCGTCGGCCGCGACCCCCGAGCTTCTTCCTTGTCGGCTCCTGCAGGGGAGCGCCCGCCGCCCGGCTCCTGAAGTAGCCGCTTCTCCTCCCAGGTCCTGGGATTCTGCAGACCCTCCCTGTCTTGAAACCCCGCCCACCCCCGGTCCTTGTGCTTCCCAGGCTTCCCCTTTACAGCCACTGCTTTTCCTGACCCCGCGTTGGGGAAACGGACCTGAGTCTGTCTTGTGACATCCAGTGTCCTTTCTTCCCAAATTTTACTCCACTGGAAAGTGCTCTTCTGCGAGGTGGGCATCTTATTCCTTCCCTTTCCTCTTGAATGTGTGGGTGAGGGGGAGCGACGGAGCAAAAGGAAAACCGAGAAGAAAAGAATGAGGGAGACGCATAAATACACGGCAGAATGGATGATAATTTAGGGATTTGCAAATAGACAGCAAGAGTGAAAGAGAACAGATGGAGAAAGTACCAGGGGGAGAAAGCAAATAGAAAATTTAGAAAAAAAGGGGAACCTTCAGGGAGATGAAGTGCAGCACAATAGAGAAGGGGGGCAAAGGAGGCGGCACTGCAGACAGACGGAGGAGAAGATAAAAGAGTTGGAGCCGCGGCTGACAGAGCAATGTGCTGGGACTGAAAGAGAGGGCAGTGGGTGACAAGCAGAGTAGAGAGAACCACAGCAGGGAGGAAGCCTAGGAAGTTGGGAGTGCTAGAGAGTGGCAACAAAGGAGATGTTACAGGGAGGAGGGAATTTAACAGAGCAGAGAGAGGGAACTCGGAGGAAAAGAGGCAGAAATATATGGAGACTGGGGACGATTGGAAAGATTGGGGAGAAAGCAACAAGAGGTGACATAAGTTGCGAAGCGTTGGGCAGAACAGACATAAAAGAGGGAATAAAAAAAGGGATGAAAAACAGAAAAGAAGAAAAACAAACACTTGCAGAATGAGAGAGAGAAACACATAGTAGTGAAGAAAGTGGGAGGACACCATTCAGATGAGTGGTGAGTTGATTGGACATGGATGGTGGTTGTAATATATTGATTTGAGGCTTTGTATTCTAATTTAAAATATGTTTCTTTAAATTGTACTCATAAGGATGAAAATTACCAAAGGTTTTTCTATAAGTTGTGCATTTTGTGTTTATTTGCGTCAAAGGATATTTGGAATGCCTATTTAGCCAGAGGGTAGTGACTTGATCCAGTTGTTTTTGGTTACTCTCTTCTTTCCAAGGATGGAGCAGAGGATAGAGGAGAGAAGTGGGGCAAAAATGACTGTCACTACAAGATATGTCTTTGGTGTTTTTGTTTTGTTTTGTGTTTTGGGGACAGGGTCTCTCTCTCTCTGTCACCCAGGCTGAAGAGCAGTGGCATAATCTTGGCTAACTGCAGCTTTTACTTCCTGGCCTCAAGCAATCTTTCCACCTCAGCCTCTCAGTGTGCTGGAATTACAGGTGTGAGTCACCACACCAGGCCTATAAGTTATGTCTCCGAAGGAGCATTGGAAGTCTTTTTTTTTTGTAATGAATTTACTTTTTTCTTTGTAGTTGCTTTACAGTTCATTGTTATTTTGGAAGCTTGAGATAAATTTTATTCAATTACTTCTTTTCTATAGTTGCTAATTCCAGAAATAAGGTTTGGTGGCATCCTGTAATCAGCTGATGTCATTCATTTCTGAATATTAAGTGCCATCACTTTTTAAACTTTTACCTCATAATTTATTAGATTTTTCAAAAACTTTCCAAACTGTTAAGCTGTCCAATATAGTATAGTCACCATGGTGTACGTTAGATTCTTCAGAACTTCATTGTATAACAGAGAATTTGTACCCTTTAACCAACATTTCTCCATTTTCCCCACCCAGTAGCCCGTAGCAACAACTGTTCTACCCTGTTACCATGAATTGGACTTTTTCAGATTCTACTTGTGAGGTCACACAGTAATTGTCTTTTTGTGTCTGTCTTATTTCAGCCAGCACAATGTCTTCCAGTTTCATCCGTGTTGTTGCAAATAGCAGGATTTTCTTTTCTTTATGGTTGAATAATATTTCTTTACATATTTGTACACATACACACTCTGTATATCTATATCTATACAAATACATAAATATATATACACACACATATGTATTTATTCATGGATGGGCACTTGAGTTGTTTCCATATCTTGGGTGCTATGAATAATATAGTGTAGTGATCATGGGGACAGATATTTTGTAAGATTTTTTTGTTTTTGTTTTTTTCAGAAGATACATGGTCTCTGCTCTGTTGTCCAGCATGGTCTTTAACTCCTGGTCTCAAGTGATCTTCTTGCCTCAGCTTCTCGAAGTGCTAGGATTACAGGCGTGAACTTTGCCTGGCCTAGCTTGTCTGTTCAAGATACTGGTTTCCTTTGTTTCCTTTGGATATATACCCAGAAATGGGATTCCTGGATTGCATTGTTGTTCTATTTTTAATATTTTGAAGAGTATCCATACTGTTTTTCATAATGGCTGTACTGATTTACACTCGCAGCAACAGTGTACAAGGGCTCATTTCTCTCCGTGTATCATTGCTAACACTTACATTTTGCCTATTTGATAATAGCCTTCCTAAGAGGTATGAGGTGATGGTTTATGGTGGTTTTGATTAGCATTCCTCTGATGATTAGTGATCTTAAGCACCTTATTGTATACCTGTTCGTCATTTGTATGTCTTATTTGGAAAATGTTCAGGTCCTTTGCCGATTTTTATTGAGATTATATGGGGTGTTTTGCTATAGAGTTGTAGGAGTTTTTGTATATTTTGGGTATTAACCGCTTATGAAATAAATGGTTTGCAGATACATATTTCTATCTTATAAACTGCTTTTTCATTTAATTCATTGTTTCGTTTGCTGTGCAGGAGCTTTGCCGCCCCCCCGCTGGTCCCCAAACCTGCCGTCCCCCACCCCCCAGACAGAGTCTCACCCAGGCTAGAGTGCAGTGGCGCAATCTCAGCTCACTGCAACCTGTGCTTTCCGAATTCAAGTGATTCTCCTGCCTCAGCCCCCTAGTAGCTGGGATTACAAGTGTGAACCACCACTCCCAGCTCATTTTTATTTTTAGTAGAGGTGGGATCTCACCATGTTGGCCAGGCAGGTCTCAAACTCCTGACCTCAAGTGCTCTGCTTGCCTTGGCCTCCCAAAGTGCTGGAATTACAGGCGTGAGCCACCACCACTGGCCAAACTTTTTAGTTGGACATAGTCCCACTTTTTGGTTTGACGTAGTCCCACTATTTGTGCCTGGGCTTTTGGTGTCATTAAAAAAAAAAAAAATCATTGCCAAGATCAGTGTAATGGAGCTTTTTTTTCCTTTTTTCTAGAGTTTTATACTTTTAGATCATATATTTAAGTATTTAATCCATTTTGAGTTTATCTTTGCATATAGTATGAGATAAGGGTCCAGTTTCATATTCTTTTGAATGTGACTATGCAGTTTTCCTGGCAGAATTTATTGATGAGCCTGTACTTTCCTCATTGTATGTTCTTGGTGCCCTTGTCAAAGGCTTGTTATATATGTGCATGTTTATTTCTGAGCTCTCTTGTGTTTGATTGGTCTCTGTGTGTTTTTATGCCAGTATTATACTGTTAGAATTCTGTAGCTTTATAATATAGTTTGAAGTCAGAAAGTCTGATGCCTCTAGCTTGTTCTTTCTCAACACTGCTTTGGCTCTTTGGAGTTTTTTTGTGGTTGTATGAAAGTTTTAGGGTTTTTTTTCTTTTTATCTGTGAAAAATAGCATTGGAGTTTTGATGTAGGGATTGTGCTGAATTTGTAGATCACTTTTGGTAATATGGACATTTTAATAATTTTAAAATATTCTTATAATTCATGAACATGGGATAGCTTTCCATTTCTTTGTATGTTCTTCAATTTTTTTGTCTTTCTCTTTTTCTTTTTCTTTTTCTTTTTCTTTCTTTTCTTTTCCTTTCTTTCTTCCTCCCTCCCTTCCTTCCTTTCTTTCCTTTCTTCTTTCTTCTTTTTTTCTTTCAACCAGCCTCACACTGTTACCCATGCTGGAGTGATGGCATGCAGTGGGGCGATCATACCTCACTGCAGGTTTGAACTGCTGGGCTCAAGCAACCCTCCTGCCTCAGGCCCCCAGGTAGCTAAGACTACAGGTATGTACCACCATACCTGGCTAATTTCTTTTCTTTGTAGAGAGAGAGTCTCACTATGTTGCCCAGGCTGGTCTTAAACCCCTGACCTCAAGCAATCCTCCCACCTCAACCTCCCAAAGCACTAGGATTACAGGCATGAGCCACTGTGCCTGGCCAGAATGCCATAGTTTCTTTTTTTTTTTTTTTTTTTTTGAGACAGAGTCTCACTCCGTCACCAGGCGCCAGGCTGGAGTGCAGTGGCGCGACCTCGGCTCACTGCAACCTCCACCGTCAGGGTTCAAGCAATTCTCCTGCCTCAGCCTCCCGAGTAGCTGGGACTACAGGCTTGCGCCATCACGCCCAGCTAAGTTTTTTGTATTTTTAGTAGAGACGGGGTTTCACCATGTTGACCAGGAGGATCTCGATTTCTTGACCTCGTGATCCGCCCGCCTCGGCCTCCCAAAGTGCTGGGATTACAGGCGTGAGCCACCGCGCCCGGCCAGAATGCCATAGTTTCTTAGCTCAGGTTCTCTGGGACGTGAGGTACTAAGACTGAGGTTTGCTTGCAGGGGTTTAACTGGGACACTCATAATCACACCTGATAAGGACTGAAGACAATGTACTTAGGAAACGTTATCCTGCAGTGTAGAGTTGACCCTTGAACAATGTGGGTGTTAGGGATGATGAGCCACATAGTCAAAAATCCAGGTATAGCTTTTAGATTTTACTCCTTCAAAACTTAACCGCTAATAGCCTACTGTTAACCTGAGCCTTACTGTTTATAGTCTATTAACACATATTTTATATGTTATGTGTATTATATACTATATTGTTAAAGTAAGCTATATAAAAGAAAATTAAGAAAATTATAACCATAATTGCCTAGTAACTAACACCCATATTCCCAGCATTTTGAGAGGCAAAAGTGGGAGGATCACTTGGAGGCCAGGAGTTTGAGATCAGACTGGTCAACATAATGAGACCCTGTCTGTACCAAAAAAAAAAAAAAAAAAAGCCAGACATGATAGTGCACACCCATAGTCCTGGCTCCTTGAGAGGCTGAGGCAAGAAGACTGTTTTGCATGAGCCAAGGATTTCCAAGCTGTGGTCAGTTGCAATTGCACTGCACATCAGCCTGGGTGGTAGAGTGAGACTTTTTTGCGTTAAAGGAAAAGAAAAGAAAGAAGGAAAATCATAAAGAATATCTTTGCTGTTCACTAAATTAAAATGGATCATCAGATGTCTTCACATTGAGTAGACTGAGCAGGAAGAGGAAGAGAGGCTGGTCTTGCTGTCTCAGGGGCGGAATGTGGAAGAGATGGAGAAGAGGGAAGGAGAGGGAGGAGTTGGGGACATACTCAGTGTAACTTTATGGAAATGCATCATAATTTGTGTCTGACATTTTTGCTATTTCATTTCCCTAAAAATGTTTCTATGTGGCATCAACTCTTTTACTGTTTGCCTTAGTTTTAGTGCCCAGGTCATAGAAGAGCACTGAAATTACTATCCTGAATAATCAAAACTCTTCTTCCAGATTGTCTAATGTCAGCTTGTTTTCTGGCATTTTATGCCTTCCTCCTCTTCTGGTACTGGTGCTAAAGCACTCATCTCCATCAGGTTGTCTTCTATTAATTCCTCTAGTATAGTATCTGTTAGCTCTTGAATTTCTCCAAGACCCATATCTTGAATCCCTCCACCCCCACCTCTTTTTCGTGTCATATCCCAGTCTTTTTCATGATTTTCTTGGTTGTC
This sequence comes from Alouatta palliata, assembly GCA_004027835.1. Classification (NCBI taxonomy): domain Eukaryota; kingdom Metazoa; phylum Chordata; class Mammalia; order Primates; family Atelidae; genus Alouatta; species Alouatta palliata. The sequence goes on from PVKV010009528.1 coordinate 71,443, forward strand.
TTTGTTGTAAATCCTGTGAAGTCTTGCAAAACATCTGGACAGTTTTCTCCAGCAGAAATTTATTGTTTTGAGTTTGACGGCTTTAACAGCTCTTTTCTTTTTTTATGCTTCAAGTTCTGGGATACATGTGCAGAATGTACAGGTTTGTTACATAGGTATACACGTGTCATGGTGGTTTGCTGCACCCATCAACCTGTCATCTACGTTAGATATTTTTCCTAATGCTTTCCCTCCCCTAGGCCCCCACTTGCTAACAACTTTTTTTTTATAGCAACGATGGAGTCTTCAGTGATGTAATCCTTGCTTACTTTTATCATATTCTCCGTATCGTGGTTTTATTATTTTATTTTATTTCATTAATTGATTTTTTTACATTTTATTTTATTTTTTGAGATGGAGTCTCACCCTGTAGCCCAGGCTGGAGTGCAGTGGTATAGTCTCTGCTCACTGTAACCTCACCCTCCTGGGTACAAATGATTCTCTTGCCTCAGCCTCCCGAGTAGCTGGGATTCCAGGCACCTGCCACCACACCCGGCTAATTTTTGTATTTGTAGTAGAGACAGGGTTTTACAGTGTTGGCCAGGCTAGTCTCGAACTCCCGACCTCAAGTGATCTGCCTGCCTCAGCCTCCCAAAGTGCTGGTATTACAGGCGTGAGCCACTGCTCCAGGACACTCTGTTGTGATTTTAAACTTCCATAGCATTAACAATTCTTTCTGTAGCATAATGAGCCTTCAAGGTCCTTATGTCCTCCAGATTAGGAACTTTGTATTTTGCCACCTTCTGAGTTGAGCTCATGGGGTTTTGGGTGGCCAGGGGCATTGTCCAATATCAAAGAACTTTAATAAAAGGCAGTCCCTTACTGGCAGAGTACTTCTTGACTTCAGGGACAGAACATCAGTGGAAATCTAGAAAAATTATTCTCCTTGTTCAGGACTTGTTGTACAGCCAAAAGACTGGCAACTGGTGTTTACCTTTTTTCTTCAAGGCCCGGGAGTTAGCTTTATTGATAAGGGCAGTCCTGATCATTAACCTGACTGCATTTGCATAAAACAGTAGAATTTGCCTATCTTGTTTTCTTTCTGTAAGTCCTGGCCCTTCACTTCTTTATTAATAAATTGTATTGTGGTTTTTTTTGGGGGGGTGGGGGGAATAGGGCAGTTTTGTTTGCATTAAAAACCTGTCCAGGTAGATGTCCTTTTTCCTCAATGATTTTGTTTGTTTTTTGATTTTTTACTCCACTGGGAGATAAAAGTTTTTTTGTTTTTGAGACAGGGTCTCTCACTCTGTCATCTAGGCTGGAGTGCAGTGGTGTGACCTCAGCTCACTGTAATGTCCGCCTTCGGGGCTGAAGGAATCCTCTCACCTCAGCCTCCAAAGTAGCTGAAACTATAAGCACACGCTGCCATGCCCAGCTAATTTTTCTGTGTTTTTAGTAGAGTTGGAGTTTTGCCATGTTGCCCAGTCTGGTTTGCACCTCCTGTCCTCCAGTGACGTGCCCACCTTGGCCTTCCATGAGCAATCATGCCTGGCTCATTCATGATTTTCTTCATGGCTTTGGGACCCCATCTACTGCCTCTTGGTTGGAGTTATCTTGACATTTTTTATGCCAGACTTCTCAAATTATCAGTCATGTTTTGCTGGCATCAAATTCTCCAGCTTTAGATCCTTTACCTTCCTTTTACTTTAAGTTGTCATAAAATAACTTCCCTTTTTCTCAAATCATATTAAGAGTCTTGTATGCCTCTATTATAGTGATTTTGCACCTGTATCAAAGCTGCATTTTCAATATGAGATAAAGAAGGTATTTAGCAAAAATTGCATTGTTTTAGTGCCTACTGGTGTAGCTGCAGTGACAGCCTCATGAATTTTCTCTTTTACAGTGGTCCTTATACCAGATTCGTTTGTCTTGAAATGACGGGCAGCTGCAGTTGCACACCTCAATCCATGGTATGTATCAGGCAATTGAACATGTTCTTGTAACGTCATGACCTTTTTCTACTTCTTGAGAGCCCTTCCAGCATCACTAGTGGCACTTCAGGTGGGTCCTGGGTTGTTACTCAGAGTTTATGGTATTGCACGAAACCCAGTGAAAAATGTGCTGGAACACGGCAGTTTTTACTGCCATCTGCAGTGTACTAGAGAGATGGACTGTTCACGTGGAGATGATTAACATCACACTTGAGCTCACCACAATAGCAATGGGAGGTGGCTGTGAAATTATTATAGTAGTTCAATCTGTACTACAGTTAATGTTATGCAATTGTGATTGAATACTGCATCTTTACATTTTTACATTTATTTTGACTACGGATGGTACCATACACAGTCTAAAGGTGTTTGTATAAGTTTGATAAATTTTAACTTAGAATAGATTTGTGTGTATTTGATGGTAGTAAATCAAATAGATGAATATATTAATATCTACATATATTTTATGCATTCCTGGCATACCTTTTTCTTAATTAGGGTATGTGGTTCATCCGCGAGTTTTTTTTTAATTGTTGCAAATCTTCAAACTATTTTTCAAGATGTTTATTGAAGAAAATTCTTCTATAAATGGGCCCACACAATCCAAACTCATGTCGTTCTAGAATCAACTGAAGTGAGAAGCAGGGCGTAAGCTGAGCCCACAGAGAGGGTGAGCAGCTGGAGAATTGGTTCATTGGTCCTCAGGGCATGGATCCCAGAGCTGTACCACCATAAGCACTCTTTTTTTTTTTTGAGACAGAGTCTCACTCCGTCTCCAGGTGCCAGACTGGAGTACAGTGGCGCGATCTCGGCTCACTGCAACCTCCGCCTCCTGGGTTCAAGCAATTCTCTGGCCTCAGCCTCCTGAGTAGCTGGGATTACAGGTGTGCGCCACCACGCCCAGCTAATTTTTGTATTTTTAGTAGAGATGGGGTTTCACCATGTTGGCCAGGGTGGTCTCGATCTCCTGATCTTGTGATCCGCCCACCTTGGCCTCCCAAAGTGCTGGGATTACAGGCATGAGCCACCGCGCCCGGCCCTATAAGCACTCTTGATGGAATCTTCTGTGAGATCTTTTGGGAGTGCAAAAATCATCATGCAACTCACATAAGTATTATGGAAAATAATCTGGAAAATCTCAGAGATCATTTAAGGGGTTACCTTTGTTTTTTGGAGTATTTTGAGCTGCAAGTTAAGATGGTTATAGATGTGTTTTGTAATATCCAAATGTCAGTATGGAGAGTTTCCTTGGAAGATGTTGGTTGAGGTCTCACTGGGGTATGTGCATCACTGCAGTCATCTGTTTTAGTAGATGGTGGTGCCAGTATTTGGGGGTGAGGTCATTATGAATGGAATAGGGTGTCTTGGGTCATTGAGTTCTCTGGTGTCTTTGTATGCATTCGTTCAGCATGAGTTTAAGAGTTGTTGGGGCATGTGGGATTTCGTAGCAGGATATGGGGAACACCATGGAGTATCTGGGAAGGGTGTGGGACCCCATGGAAGTCTGTAAGCCTGTCTCAGTTTAGGAGGGGAACATGAGGGCCTCAGACTCTAGTGAAAGAAGGCTTTCATTAGGGAAGGTTTTCTGTGGTGGGTCTGTGGCACGGTGGTGACTTAGGGAAGAATTTTCAAAGCATGGTTGTGGCACAGAAAGGAATGTGTTGTTTCCAAGCATTAAACAACATATATTTGACTTTCAGATTTGACTTTTAAAGAATTAATTATATTGACTGAGAGAGAAACCCAGAAGAGGAAGAAAAAAGCAAAGGAGTCAGAGATGGCTCTTACTCAGGTAAAGTGATATTCTCAGTGGATTGTTCTGTCCCTTTCCTTTTTGAAATGCAGGGCATTAGAGTTGCGAATCTTCTCTAAGTCTGAAGCATCCTGCCTGACATGTTTGCTCACTCTCACCCATGCCTTCTTTCAGACCCTCTTATCTGCACGTGATTCCTGATCTCACAGTGACCCAGTGACGTGAGCTTGGGAAGAGGCTCCACTGGGCATGGTGCTGGGAAGTGCTCACACCCAAACGTGGGTGGAGAGGGGGTCTGGGTCCTATAATGTCAGTTTTTGGGCAGGAGAGATTGTTTAGGGGCAACATCTGAATACACTGTTAGCTCTCAGTAAACTGGGAGTAGAGAAGCTGTATGTGGAAGTCACACATTAATACACTTGCTAGTGTGCACAAATACCTCATATATTCTTGAAAGGATGCCTTTAAGCGGAGGTCTTTTCTCCCTGACTTTATACCACATTTGAAGCTATAATGAATGATTCAACCCTTTCTAACTCCACAATCTTAATAACTGGAAATGGAATGAAAAACTAGGTATAGACATCAGTGATAGAGGGTGTTTTATTCCATTATTGAATTTAAAATATGAAATCAACCTGAACGTCAGATTAATTTAGCCATTCTCTGCATATCCATCCCACAGAGAATGCAGTGTTCCTGCAGGGGCTCTTACCAGCAGTTGTTTTGTAAAACAGTTATAATTTTACTGAGAGCCAAACTTTTTTGAGAAGATGGAGCCAAATTCTCTCATTCCACCAGTTATTATTAAATATTATATTTCTTTTATTTTAAACATCACATGATACCTATATTTGTTTTGTGGTAAAAGTCCAAGCACAGATGCAATTTAGGCATTATGAAGGTGATACAACATGAGGATGACAGGGACTAATATTTTATTATATGTGAAATCTATACTAAATGAGATTTTAGCTGTTCTTGCCACAAAAGCAAAAAAAAAAAAAAAGTTAACTGTGAGATATGGATATGTTAATTTGTTAAACTGTAGTGAGTTTTTTACTATCTATGCCTTGCTATGTTGTATACCTTAAATATACACCATAAAATTTATAAGCAAACAAGTGAAAAACTGGGCATCAAGATACATTTCAGTTTTATACAAAAAACAGTTTATAACCTAAAAAAAGGACATTAAGGCATATATATTTAAAAACTTTATAGAATATGAAATAGCTTCTAGAATGCAGTAAAAGAAAATTGAGCATAAAGTGAGAATTATTTTGTTTTGATTTCCGCAAAATAATGAAACATCCTCACAGTCCAAGGAATTGGAAAATGGAAATACAAAGAACTTTTATTTTTTCTAGATCCTCAAAGAGAAAAAAGAACATAATAGTACTGTCTTTTTTTTTTGAGACAGAGTCTTGCTCTGTCACCAGGCATCAGGCTGGAGTGCAATAGCCCAATCTCGGCTCACTGCCACCTCCACCTCCCGAATTAAGCAATTCTCCTGCCTCAACCTCCCGAGTAGCTGGGACTACAGGCGCACACCACCACGCCCAGCTAATTTTTATATTTTAGTAGAGACGGGGTTTCCATGTTGGCTAGGAGGTCTTAATCTCTTGACCTCGTGATCCACCTGCCTCAGCCTCCCAAAGTGCTGGGATTACAGGTGTGAGCCACCGCACCCAGCCAAGTACTTTTTTTTTAAACAGTGGGAAATGTCATGTGTCATTGGTGGGAGGGGGCACCCTTGAACTTGGGGGAGTGGGGAATGTAGCCAGATTCATCAAAATAGAAAATGTACCATCCTAGAGGAGGTAATCACTCTTTATCGGGAGGAACCCAGGTTCCCTTTCCTGTGACATCCTCCACCATGCCTCACATTTCATTGAGGAGCTACTATTGTGAGTTCTGTGACAAGAGTCAGTGAGAGGTGTGAAGATGCATTTACACGTCATTAGGAGATTTTAGAAAACAATTCTTCATTGAAATGTTCTGCTGTGATATTTTATTTTGCAAGTTTTTGAAATGTACATGTTTTTATGTTAATAAACACTAATAGTTTGTTTTGCATACTCTTTAGAGCAATTTCTAAATGAAGACATATGGATCTTTTACAATTTTTCAGTTTTACAAAGAATGTCACTGTGGCTGCCTCTGTGCATAATGTCTTCACTACAAGTGTCTGAGGCTTCCTTCACAGGCAGTTCAAAGAGTGATTGCTTCTTGTAGGATGATATACCACAAAAGCAAAAATAGATATTTTTTTTTAATCTTTTTTTGGAAGGCCTGGCTCACGGTGTGATTATAAAATACAGTGTTTCTTTAAAATCTCATGTTTCTTGCTTACATTTTCTTTGCATGAATCTTTTTTTGCATAAATCTTTAATTTTTGTGTACATCTTTTTATAGATTATATTTGATTGCTTTTAATGTTACAGATTATAAATATCTTAATAGGTTCATATGAAGATTGGCAAAGCCCTCCATTTTCTTTCCAAACTTTCGTTCATTCCTTTTTTATGTAACAGTCACATTTTATTAAATTCCCACATATTTTGTGTTAGAATGGCTATGAATTTTTACAGTTACAGGTCTTTAAGTCACCACATCTTCCAATAAGAATTGATTTTGTCAGTCAGTGATCATATCTTTATTGTATCTTTCAGTAAAGCTTGTTTGTTTGCTTACAGTTGAGTAATGTTAGGTGTATTTACATGTTTACATTAGTTACTGGGCTTTCAGGATGCGTATGTTCTTGGTGCTCCATGGTTTCCCTATAAGCCCCTTAGGCTCTCTTTAGTTTCTTTTTTTTTTATAGTTTTTGTTTTCCTCCCTGTCAAAATCACCTCTAAGTTCACTGATTCCTTCTTCTGCCTAATTAAGTCTGCTGTTGAACTCATCTAGTGAATTTTTCAGCTCAGTTACTGTATTTTTAGCTCAGACTTACATGGGAACAGGTACCTCTTCCTTCCTGTTTCTCCCTTTTGGAATTGAAATATCTAACCTATGTCTGCCCTACTATTGTATTTTGGAAGCACGTACCTCATTTGATTTCACACGTTCACAGCTGGAGAGGAGTTTGCCTCCAGATGAAACACAGCCTTGAGTCTCACCCATATCTAATTTTGATTATAGTTAGATGCAGCTCTGGACTATAGACTTTTGAATTGGTAGTAGAAAACATTAAGGCTTTGGGAGTCATTGGGATGGAATGTATTTTGTATGTGAGAAGTACATGAATTTTGGCAGGCAGGGGTAGAATTCCATGGTCTGAGTGTTTTTCTCTCCTCCACAATTTATGTTTAGACTTAATCCCCAATGCCCAATCTCCAAGAATTATGAGGTGTGGCCTTTAGGAGGAGGTTGGATCATGAGGGGTCTGCCTTTGTCAGTGGGATATGGTGTTCTTTTCACTGATATCAAAAGGCTTATTCTAGGGAGTTCACTGCTTTTTGCCCCTTCTGTCCCTTCTGCCATGTGGGGACACAGCGTTCCTCATCTCCAGAGGATGCAGCCACAAGACGCCATCTTGGAAGCAGGGAACATCCGTCAGCAGACATCAGTCCTGCTGGCACCTTGATCTTGGATTTCTCAGCCAGTGGAATCATGCAAAATACATTTCTGTTCATAAATTAGTCTGCCTTATTTTGTTATAGCTGCATAGAAAGACTAGGACATAGTTATGTAACTGTTGGATTCTGTTGATTCAGCTCTAATTTGCAGACATCTAGGTTCAGGTGCTTGCTCTGCTGGTTGCAGGTTGTTGACCTAGGCGAGTTTCTTAGCGTGTCTGTGACATAATTGTCTTCTAGTAAGATGGGAAGAAATCTTTCTGTCATTGGTTATTACATCGTCATTTGAATTAGAACATGTAAAGCATTTGGAGTAATGCCCGGCACATGAGGAGTATTCCAAAACTTTAGACGTTGCTGTTGCTCTTGTCATCACAGTTCTTAGTTTTTGACCTTTAGAGCCACTAAGAGCATTGTCATCTCTGAAGACACCACTTGTATTCTAGCTCATCCAGCCACCTCACTTGGTGTACCAAATATAGTATCTAAGACTTGCATAGGGATAACCATGTGTTTATTTCTTACTTTGGCCACAAAAATGAGAAATGTGCGCTGATTTAGAGAAAATTCTAATCTCCCATTGAATTTTATAAAAACTAAAATTAGGGACATACAATTATCTCACAGTTGCTTTTCATGAATATGTCAAAACACATACTTCAATCAAATTGATGTGACGTTCTCTTCTCATTTTATGTAAAGATAAGAGCTCACTCATTGTTCATCATTGAAATGTGTTTTTCATTTCAGGGATCTTTGACATTCAAGGATGTGGCCATAGAGTTCTCTCAGGAGGAGTGGAAATGCCTGGACCCTGTTCAGAAAGCTTTGTACAGGGACGTGATGTTGGAGAACTACAGGAACCTGGGATTCCTGGGTGAGGATAATTTTCCTCCAGAAGTTAGGATCTTCCCTTGTGTATTTTTGTACTTTCCTTATTATAGGAGGTCCTATGTTATTTGACAGAGATTGAAGCCTTGTTTATTCACAAATACAAAGCTTCATAATACTGTATCTGGCCTTTAACTGTCCCGTTTCTATGGATATTCTGCTTCCTTCTTTGTACATAAGTGGTGGTTCCAGAACTGATGTACATATAAAACCTTATAGCAGAGTTAATATAGCAAATTCCCTGTTCCTGTTTTCTATCCCTGTGCTTTTTTTTTTGAGACACAGTCTCAGTCTGTCACCCAGCCTGGAGTGCGGTGGTATGATCTCAGCACACTGCAACCTTAGCTTCTTGGGATCAAGCCATCCTCTCACCTCAGCTTCCCAAGTAGCTGAGACTATGGGTGTGCACCACCATGCCCAAGTAGAGACAGGATTTCACTATGTTGCCCAGGCTGATCTTGAACTCCTGGGCTTAAGCAGTCCTCCCACTTTGGCCTCCCAGCGTGCTGAGATTACAGGTGTGAGCTCGTATGCTTGGCCCATCCCTGTGTTTTTGATTCATTATTTCTTTGGAGAGAGCTAGATGTCTGTATCTCATAGTGTTCCCTAAGCATTCAGAAGGAGGCCATCAATGGATGAGTTTGCGAAACATTTTATAGATTCAACTGCAATGTTTTCTCTTCTACCTAAACGTTAGGCTGAGTTCTGGAAAAACCATGGGACATCTTCTTTCTTTTTTTATAAGCAGGACTCTGTCTTCCTGACCTTAATATTATCTCCATGTTGGAGCAAGGAAAAGAGCCCTGGACTGTGGTGAGCCAAGTGAAAATAACAAGGAACCCAAACTGGGGGGAATGCATGAAAGGTGTGATCACAGGTAAGAGCTCAGATGGGCACAATGGAAGCAGCACCATGAAATTGTGTAAAACTGCAAGTGGGAGAGTTCTGTTAGGAAACGAATTTGATTTTCTATGAGCTTTGAAATTTTTCTTCTTTCCCGTTTATCAGTTTGCTCCCCAGACATGTATAAGTTTATCCTTTCACTCTCCAGTGGTGCTGCAGCTCAAACAGAGCAAAGGACAAGACTGTTATGACGGATCACAGTGTCCTCTGTATTCTGTGAATTCTGATGCTTTGACTCTGTGGCATGGGAAGGACCTTTTCTTTTTTTTTTTTTTTTTT
>PVKV010009529.1:0-80613 GCA_004027835.1 Alouatta palliata
CCATCTTTTCATATAATTTATCACTTGCTTAAGTCTCAATTTTCCTTCCTAATACACATCTTCTCTTGGCCTTGCTTTGATTCTCTTGGTTATCTGGTCACTGGGTTTTACATCCACGTAACTGATCTCTCTAACTTTATCCCATGTAGTGCATGCAGCGGTATCTATTGCTTTCTTGGTACTTCTGGCTACTTCCACTCATTGGTAGTCCAATTGTGGATTCATTGGACATTAGTGACTTAATGGAGAAGTTCACTCTGTTAAGCAGACAGCTGCAGATCATCTAGAACCTTCCTCCAGAACAGTTTTTCAGCCTCATTTACCGTCATTCCTTACCAAAAAAACCCTCCAATCATGGCAAATAAGTGACTGTTTTCCAGGTTTCCATTTTCAATGTTGTCTTGTCTCCCTGGAATAACGCTGCTTATCTCCATCTCTTCTTCACCCTCCCCTCCCCATCTCCCACCCAATGCATAAACACAAAACTGGAGTTTCCAAGTTCTAGCTCAAAAAACACTGCCCCTGATCTTCCAAAAAGAAACAGTTCCACTGGTTTCTTCGGACGGCATTACACATCTCATGTGACCGTGTTTGCCACTGTATTCTTACTTATCTGCATGGTAAAACTGCAGCTCTCCTCTCCCCAGAGCCTAACTCATTGCCTGAAATAGAGGGGAGTGCTCAATTCAGGGTCTAATGAAGGGGTAAATGAATGAATGGAAGTGAATAATTATAGGAAATATCCAAAACATCAGATAATCCAAAAATAATCTATATGTGACTTTGGAATGTATTTTATACACACTTTCAAAGAACATCAAACACAAAACTTCAAACAAAGTAATGAAGCCAGCCTGTGCAGATCCCAGTTGGGTGGGGTGTCCTGGAAAAAGGGTGGGAATCCTAACAGGAAGGGAGGAACCTCTCATCAGCCAACTACACTTCCCCAGCCTCGTGGCTTATCTAGAAATCAGATTCAATCCAAATGGCTTAGAGCTCAAGGCTACAGGGCTTGGTAATTCATAAATGACTATAATGCCTTCGGAAATATAAGTGCTACATAAATGCTAAATTATAATTAACACAAAAGTAATCACTCTCCATTCTCTTCTTTGGAGATGTAGATGGCATACTTTTAAATCTAAAGTGGGTTCCAGAAACGGCAGTCAGTTTAACACAGAAATGCACCAGACGATGGTGCTAACCCATTTAGTGTGCTGAGTTCAATTACTATGCTGACCACCAACCCCAAAAACAAATCACAGTAGCTAATGACAGGGAACAGCAATCAGAATGTTTTTAGAAAATTACTTGGAAACAACTTTGTCAACAAAGACCACTCAAATATAGCTGTAAACAGCTTAAGCAACAGAATAACAGAGTGACCTATTCCCCAAGTGACACGAAGAAGATGTCAAACACATTCTGGGGCCCAAATCACTGGTTTCTAAGTGACTATGTACACTGTTTTTAACATCAGTCTTTCTGGGTCATTCTAAATGTGGGAGAGATACTCCAGCGCCCTTGAACATTTCTGCTGTTTAGTAAGTGTTATCCTGGTTCACTCCTGTACTCGGGATAAGTCTCCCTTTCTCCTCGCCTTTGCATTTTTTGTTATCTTTGGCATTCGGTTTTGAAAAACACGCGCCTCACTTGGAGCAAATCCATTAAAGCAAACAACCTGAAAACTTTCCAAACTGCCGGGACTGTTGTGATACGCTGGCATCTCTCAGGGCTTGCAGCGTTGGGAGATCCAGGCGGAAGAGTTGCTTGTTAGTTATAATAGCAACTGACATTTACATATCTCCATTTTAATTCCCCGGGGACTGGTATAGCTCAAGCTTGCGATAAGCGAGTGGGGGGACCGGGTGTAGAGGGAAAACCAGCATGGGTGGAGGAGGGTCTGCAAAACGTGGCCAAAGGACAGGCTGCAAGGTTTGGGATTGAAATCTTGTTCTCAGAGTGCTTCATTAGCAACAGAGCAAAAGGAGGAATATATGAGGAGACAGCTTCTGTAAACTGCCACTTTTTCCAGAAAAGCTCAAGTATGACTCTTGCATTGCCTGTAATGGAGGAGGGAGCAATCCCTTATAGTTGTGCGTGGTTTTCTTGTTTGTTTGCTTGTGTGTGTGTTTTAAGGGAAAGCAAGCACCAAAAATACATTTTGAAAAGAAACCAGATTAAATGAAATTCTTTCTAAAATGTGTATTCCACATGTTTGACTAGACAGTGACCCAAGTAGGATAAGTCTTGCCATTGAGGACTCTGATGTCATCATTAGAGCCAACTGCCGTAGAAAATGCTGGAATATAATTATGCTTGGCTTTCAGTATTAGGTCATATTCAAAATGTTTTGGTCCACTTTGGGTTTTTTTTCCCTACCTCTGGACTTCACTGTTAAGCTGGTAAATGTCACTTTTTTTTTTTTTTTTTTTTGAGACAGAGTCTCGCTCTGTCGCCAGGCTGGAGTGCACTGGTGCAATCTTGGCTCCTTGCAACCTCCACCTCCCGGGTTCAAGCAATTCTCCTGCCTCAGCCTCCAGAGTAGCTGGGACTACAGGTGCGCGCCACCACGCCCAGATAATTTTTGTATATTTTAGTAGAGACGGGGTTTCACCATGTTGGCCAGGCTCGTCTCGTTTTCCTGATCTTGTGATCCGTCCACTTCAGCCTCCCAAAGTGCTGGGATTACAGGTGTGAACCACTGCGGCAGGCCTTTTTTTTTTTTTTTTTTTTTTTGGAGGCCTTGAGACAGAGTCTCTCTCTGTCCCGCGGGTGTGCAATGGCGCAACCTCAGCTCACTGCAGGATTCAGGCAATTCTCCCTCTTCGGCCTCCCGAGTAGCTGGGACTGAGCACGCACCACCACACCCAGCTAATTTTTGTATTTTTAGAGACGGGGTTTCACCATGTTGGCCAGGATGGTCTTGGTATCTTGACCTCGTGATCTGCCTGCTTCGGCCTCCCAAAGTGCTGGGATTACAGTCGTGAACCACCGCGCAGGGCCGAAAATGTCACTTTCTGCAACCCCGTCCAGTTTTGAATTTCCTGCTTCTCACATGCTTTGGACAGCTTAGAATTGTGGCAAGGATGAGCCTCACTGGCTCTTAGTGAGAGGCTGTGAGGAAAGTGCGTAGGCTTTCACATTGTTTTGCTTGCTAGAATCCTTCTACTTTTTACTTTTACGAGTTTCTTGCCCACATTCCGCAGAGAGATGCTGACCAATAAGCAGGGTACCACTGAAATTAATAAAAGGGCAATTTTATGGTACAAAAAATAGAAAGAATGAATAAGAGCTAGTATCTGCTGGCACAACAGGGTGACTATAGTCAAAAATAATTTAATGTATATTTTAAAATAATTAAAAGAGTACAGTTGGATTGTTTGTAACACGAAAGATAAATGCTTGAGGGGATAGATACCCCATTTACCCTGAAGTGATTATTATGAATTGTATACCTGTATCAAAATATCCCATGTAATTCATAAATATATACACCAACTTTGTACCCACAAAAATTATTTAAAAAATAGGTGAATTTATCAAATAGAATTTAGATATCTCATGGAGATTTATATGAAATGCTAGGCTTACATATAACTGTTTATGTCAATTTTTTGACTTAAAATTTTATATTTTTCAAGAGGATCCCAAATGCTAAAATTACATTTATTTTAAAAATTAGGCTGGGTGTGGTAGCTCACACCTGTAATCCCAGCACTTTGGGAGGCCTAGGCGGGCAGATCACTTGAGGCCACGAGTTTGAGACCAGCCTGGGTAACGTGGCGAAACCACGTCTTTCCTAAAAATACAAAAAAAAAAAGAAAAATTAGGTGTAGCGAAAGCCTGTAATCCCAGCTACCCAGGAGGCTGAGTTATGAGAATTGTTTGAACCCAGGAGAAGGAGGTTGCAGTGAGCCAAGATTGCACCATCACATTCCGGCCTGGGGGGCAGAGGGAGACTCCACCTCAAAAAATAATAATAATAATAATAACTAATTAACTTAATTTCTACATTTACATTTAATAGAATGAAAATGATTTTATTATGGAGAAATTGCTGTACAGAGAAAAACAAACGACAAAAAACCGTAGTCCTTTTTACTCTGACACTACCAACCCTTTGCACTTTCAAAACTTCTTTCCATGTGCTTCCTAAACATGCATTTGCAAACAGAGTTTGCTACCATCATCTATATGTTTACATCCTGTTTGTGAAATGTACTATATCAAAGTTATTCTCCTTATTGCTTTATGTCTTTCTGACTATCTAATGACTACAGAATACCCCGCTGAGTAGCTATATGATCATTTACTTAACCATTTTCTCATTATTGGACTTTCAGGTTGTTTTCAAATTTTTACTATTATAATAACTCTGCAATGAATACCTTCCTGAACATAGCTTTTATTTGCTTGATTGTCTTGGATTATTTCCTTATGAGTTCCCCAGGAGGATTTACATAGAAAAACACCATAATAATTTAGAACCAAGTCTTAAAAAAGGAAAATTCTGGATGGGTATGGATATACTCGTGGTGATAAGTGTATTTCTTGTTTCATGGGAAGGAAACAAAGTGGTTGTTTTAAACACACACACACACACACACACACACACACACACACACACACACACACACACACACAAATACTGCTCTGAAACTACAGGCAGGAGAATGCAGACCACTGGGGAGACTATTTTGTTAGAAAAACATCTGGCTTCTCTGAACCCTATGAGACAAAGAAGTCGCAACAAAAATAACTAAATTACTTCATGTAACAAATAAGCAGAACATTTTAGTCTTGTTCAGTGGGTGAGGAAGTCAGGGAGCCTTGAAATGGAAAGAGAGGCAGGTAGGAAGGGGATTCTCTGGGTTCAAAGAACGAGGAGGCTTGTCAACCTGGCAAAGAGAGGGAAACCAGGAGAAGTGCCTGGAGGGTTACAGATAGGCAGGCACTTTTGCGTGGAGATATCTTCATTGTTTTCAAGTTGCTGCCTAGTCTATACTATGATGTGACCACTTTGGTCCTAAGACTCTGGGGAAAGGTAACTACTCACAAGAGCTTGTGTTAGTGCAACCTGGGGAATAAAGCCTAGAGACTGGTCCTTGGAAATGGGGCGTGGAGAACAGAGCAGCTTCAGGGAGCAAGAGGCAGAGTTGACTAGACACAGAAGTCAGGGTGAGAGACAGCAGGAGGTTCCTGAGAATTCTTACAGATACTGGGGAAATGCTAAACCTACCCCATTACAGTGTGTGGTAGGGGAGCTCAGATTTATATGGATATTGAATGAAATAAGAATTCAAAGGGTCAGTTCACCTGGATTCCCAGAGAGAAGACTCCAGAGTTAAAATTACGTGATTAGCTAAGGCCTAGATCTTCTGAACCTACAAATTAGACTCTTGGATCGAAAGTAAAATGTTAACAAGCTATCCCATAAACCCTAGAATTGCTATTTCAAAAGCAAAGTCAGTATGTTGTTTTTCTGGTGTAGGCCTGAATTTGAATTCTGTGTGGCCAATGTAGTTACTTTTGTTTTGTTTTTGTTTTTATTTTTGTTTTTTTGAGACAGAGTCTTGCTCTGTTGCCCAGGCCAGAGTACAGTGGCACAATCTTGGCTTGCTACAATCTCCGCCTCCTGGGTCCAAGCAATTCTCCTGCCTCAGCCTCTTGAGTAGCTGGGACTACAGGTGCGCGCCACCATGCCAGGCTAATTTTTGTAATTTTAGTAGAGATGGGGTTTCACCATGTTGGCCAAGATGGTCTCAATCTCTTGACCTCATGACTGCCTGCCTCGGCCTCCCAAAGTGCTAGGATTACAGGCGCAAACCACCATGCTCAGCCTGTATTTACTTTTTAAAAATCGATATTTTTGTTTTTATGAAAGGCATGCAGACCTTGCTTTCCTGAGTCATTGTAACTAGGGGACGGAGTTAGCTGTCATGCCCATGGAAAGCCTGCTCCTCCTCTCGGGCAAGCTTGGTGAGTAGATGCCAAGTAAATGAGAAGTGGCCTCTACTCTCAAAGAGTTGACAGCCTAAGTTGAGGATTTGATGTGCAAAGTGACTGTTGTGAGTCCTCAATGATTTGTCTTTGCAAGCCAACAGAATTCTCTGTCCCAAAGGGAGCATCATGAACAGTCCCCTGACATTAGTCAAGATCATAAATAGCAACTGAGAGCAACTCCCAAAGCAGTTGGCATGCATTCCACAGATGAGAAGGACTGGGCTAGGGAGGTGTGGTTTACGGTTCTGCCACTAGACTTCTCAAGGACGTGTACTGTTTTACAATGGTCAGAAGGGCTTTGCAATGTGCTAAGCAAGATGCCGTGAAATGTGTATGTCAATCATTGTTAATATATGGCAGATACAGGAGGATGCCCACATCGTGGTCCCAATGGCAGAGATTGGGGAAAGGGAAAGAGAATGTTTATGTAGCTTAGAATACAAACTGCGAAGCGTTTGTATTCTAAACAAAGGAAAAGAGAATATTTATGCAGTTTAGACCCACCGTGGCACATGACAGGGGAGTGAGTAGTCACTGGAACAAAATTCAGACTCTGCCAGAAAAAAGAATTGGGAGATCTGGGATTCCAGACTGTTCGGATGAGGTATATATCTATGAAATAATTATACTTGTGGCTGGGCCTGGTGGCTTATATCTGTAATCCCAGCACTTTGGGAGGCTGAGGCAGGCAGATCACAAGGTCAAGAGGTCAAGACCATCCTGGCCAACATGGTGAAACCCCATCTCTACTAAAAATACAAAAATTAGCTGGGTGTGGTAGCGCATGCCTGTAATCCCACCTACTCGGGAGGCTAAGGCAGGGGAATCGCTTGAACTCGGGAGGCAGAGGTTGCAGTGAGCCGAGGTCGCACCACTGTGCTACAGCCTGGCCACAGAGTGAGATTCTGTCTCAAAAAAAATAAAAATAAAAAAATAAGTTACACTCACAAAGTACCTAGCATGTGGTAGACACTGTACTAGGTACTTAAATATTATTTTAAAATATACAATTACGTATAAGTACATCTTGTAATTTTAAAAATTCAACTCATTCAAGTCCCCGCGCTAAGTAAATTACAATTTGAATTCAATTCTCTCTGAATTCAAAGCTCATGCTTTTTCTGTTACATTAATTTTCAACCTTTCTGGGTCATTGGCCCCTTTGAGAGTTTGATAGAAGCCATGGGAAGAAAATGCATGTTACCATAAAAATGCAAATGTGCGCATAGATGTAAAACTTGCATAGGATTTCAGGGTGTCCACAGACCTCCCGGGGCCTCAGTTTTTTCATCTTGTATTGCACATACCAGGATGCCAAGGAAGGCTGACCACATTATCCAAGTGTTCTCACAGGTCTCACGGCCAGATCCGTGTGGAGATGTGTTTTCTTTAATGCAACCATTAAGTTCCCAACTCTACCAAACTTACTTTTTGAAAGAAAGTCTTTTTCACTTGATTAAAAAGAACTCTGTTTTCATTCCTTGCATTCAGTAGAAGACATTTAGGCAGGCTTATGCTGTCCACAGAGGAACTGTGCCACGGTTTTCCTTACAGGGAATATCACATGTTTGGACTGGGGTTCACTAGAGTCTTAATCTTGTCCAGACAGACATACTTCCCAATTTAGGATCTTCCTTTCTGCCTCCCATCAGCTCTCCCTTGATTCCTTTATTTTACAAGCTCCTCTGCAACCACCCTCTGCCTCTCTTTGCGTCTAAAAGACAAAATGTGTCTAAAATCTAGGTAAGTGGGGCTCTTTTATAAAGCATTTGATTTAAAATGCAATTTTCTTATATGAAACCAAAATACATTAGAAATTGTGTTATGCCGGGCTCGGGGGCTCATGCCTGTAATCCCACCACTTTGGGAGGCCGAGGTGGGTGGATCGCCTAAGGTCAAGAGTTCAAGAGCAGCCTGGTCAACATGGTCAAACTTCTGTAATCCCAGCTACTCGGGAGGCTGAAGCAGGGAAAATTGCTTGAACCCGGGAAGGGGAGGTTGCTGTGAGCCAAGATCATGCCACTGCACTCCAGCCTTGGGAACAGAGCGAGACTCCGTCTCAAAAAAAAAAAAAAAAAACAATTGTGTTACAATTAAAATGCAGCACAGAACTTAGAAATAACATATAGTTTTCTTCTAGATGCCAATGACGCCAAAAGGTATTATAAAAATTTCTATTTGAAAGCTTACGATATAAGAATCTAGGTAAATGATTTATAATTGTTGGTACACATACCATTGTTAAACAAACAAACAAAAAATCTGGCCATTATAGAATGTTTGAGAAATTACAAACATACACAAATTAGAAAACAAAAATAATCTTAATCCCACCACCCTGAGATAATCTTTGTAACTTTTGTGAATAGGATATTCCCTAATCTTTTCACTGTGTATGTGTGCCCATGTGCACGCACACACAATTGAAATGATTTTAACATGGTGGGCACTTGCGTACATTCTCAAAACAAACTCTGTTTTCATATTTATTGACTTTTTCTTTAAGATACAGATAAAACTATAATAATACTAAAAATACTAAATACTACTACTAATAATAGCTATAGAATTAGATTAGATACTTTAGGATGCCCATAAAAATAATGGTATTAGAACGGGACAGTAAGGCTTTTTCTTTAATTTAAACAATGTAAAAGTGATGACTCCTCAATAATATTTTGACAATGTTTTTATTTAAATCATAAGACCACAGACCCTGGGGGCTTGAAGGAAAAAATAATTTTTATGAGTGTTGGGTCACAATGAAAACAAACAAAGAATTCAAGAATAATCTGTCCAGTTTCACATCATCATGCTTACAACTTCACAGCAAACCTTTGGGATTAAATTGTGACATTTCGAGGCTGAGGATCCAGAGTTCCTCCTGTTTTATTTCACTAATGTTTGAAGAATGTTGGTGGTCTCGTAAGAGAACCTGAAGAGAGGGAGGAAAGAGTCAACATGAGGAAATAATCTGGGGAAAGTAAACTTGATTACCTTTCTTCTACCAGAAAGTCTAGCTGCTCAGCCAAGATTAGGTTTTCTTTGTGCAAGCCATTTCCTGTGGTGCAAAAAAAGAAAATATTAAAACTCTTCATTAAAAAATTGTATCTTCTATATATGTATAGTTCTATGTACTTTTTTTTTTTGAGACAGAGTCTTGCTCTGGAGTGCAATGGCGCAATCTTGGCTCACTGCACCCTCTGCCTCCCAGGTTCAAGCAATTCTCCTGCCGCAGCATCCAATGTAGCTGGGATTATAGGCACCTGCCACCATGCCTGGCTAATTTTTGTATTTTTAGTAGAGACGGGGTTTCACCATCTTGGCTAGGATGGTCTCAAACTCTTGACCTCGTAATCCACTCGCGTCAACCTCACAAAGTGCTGGGATTACAGGTGTGAACCCCCACGCCCAGCCTAGTTCTATACACTTTACAATATATGTTAATTAATATAGTAGGGCATATATGTGTGTGTGTGTGTGTGTGTGTGTGTGTGTGTGTGTGTGTGTATATATATATATATATATATTTTTTTTTTTTTTTTTTTGAGATGGAGTCTCGCTCTTATTGCCCAGGCTGGAGTGCAGTGGCATAGTCTTGGCTCACTGCAACCTTTGCCTCCAGGTTCAAGCAGTTCTCTTGCCTCAGCCTCCCAAGTAGCTGGGATTACAGGCATGAGTCACCATGCGCGGCTAATTTTTGTATTTTTAGTAGAGATGTGGTTTCACCATGTTGTCCAGGCTGGTCTCAAACTCCTGACCTCAGGTGATCCTCCCGCCTCGGCCTCCCAAAGTGCTGATACTTATTTTATTTTATACTTTATTTTTTCTTGAGTCAGAGTCTCGCTCTGTCGCCCAGGCTGGAGTGCAGTGGCGCTATCTCGGCTCACTACAACCTCCACTTCCTGGGTTCAAGTTATTCTCCTGACTCAGCCTCCAGAGTAGCTGGGACTACTAAGGTGCACGCCACCACACCCAGCTAATTTTTGTATTTTTAGTAGAGACAGGGTTTAACCATCTTGGCCAGGATGGTCTCGATCTCTTGACCTCGTGATCTGCCCGCCTCAGCCTCCCAAAGTGCTGGGATTACAGGCGTGAGCCACCGTGCCCAGCCTGATACATATTTTATAAACTAATAGGTATATGTATATGGGGAGTTAACTGAACTCATATTCATGTATATTTGGAGATGTGTGTGCTCAAAACCCTTTTCAGGAGAGGAGTGCACCATTAAAACAGATTGCGGGTTATCTTCCCTCAAAATCACTCCTTCACTGGAGTCTTGCAAGGGATTAGTGGCGGAGAATCACATCCTCACTGGAAAATGCACTGTCTAAAATTGCTTTTTACATGTGTCTTTTTGATAGCTGAACTAATTATTGAATGGAGTCTGGTGGAGGAAGAGGGCCTGTAGCCCCACCCCTTTCTCCAGGCTGAGTGAGAACAGATTCCTTGACTCATTCAGCATTTATCAAGGCCATTCTACATGAGCACCCTTGAGTACCGTGAGAGAAACAGATGATTAAAACATGGTTCCTATGATAATCAATAATTGAAGAAAAAGTGAAACTCTCTACTGGAAATGTAGGCTGGGTGCTAGGGATGTGCTGAGGAGGGAGCATTTAGTTCACGCTGGAACTGCCAGGGAGGTTTCCAAACAGGAGATTTCCGTGGGCAATCCTGAGAGGTGGCAGTCCTGGATAAAAAAAACAGATAGAGCTATGAAGGTGTGGGGAGTATTTAGTCTGCTGGAAAATGCAAATTGTTCAAAGAGGTGGGATCCCAGGCTATTTAGAGTGACAGAAAAAGCCACAGATGGGACTGGAAAGGAGATTAGGGAGGGTCTTGAACATCGTGCTAAAGAGTCCAAACCATGGCTCCGTAAGATGGTCAGCATCGTCCTTGTTTTAAAAAAAAAAAATTCTTTTTTTGGCTGGATACCGTGGCTCACGCCTGTAATCCCAGCACTTTGAGAGGCTGAGGCGGGTGGATCACAAGGTCAGGAGTTTGAGACCAGCTTGGCAAACATAGTGAAACCCGTCTCTACTAAAAATACGAAGAAATTATCTGGGCGTGGTTGTGGGCACCTGTAATCCCAGCTACTCAGGAGGTTGAGGCAGGAGAATCACTTGAACCCAGAAGGCGGAGGGGAGGTTGCAGTGAGCCGAGATCGCGCCATTGCACTCCAGCTCTATCTCAAAATAAAAAAAAAAAAAAAAAAAAATTGAGACAAGGTTGCACTCTGTTGCCTAGGCGGGAGTGCAGTTGTACAACCATGGCTTCCTGTAGCTTCAAACTCCTGGGCTCAAGGCACCCTCCTGACTCCCGAGTAGCTGGGACTAGAGGTGAATGCCGCAATGCCTGCCTAGCTTCCCCATTTTTATACATGAAAAAACTGAGGCTTAGAGAAGCTCAAGGTCACAATGCAGGTACACCACAGAGCTGGCCTTGAATGCAACTTTCTTTCCACTTTTAGTTTATAACAGAAGTATAAAAACAAAGATGCAATATAAAAGGCTTTTGTGCATTATTGGTTAATTGTCATGTGCATTTAGAAGAGGTAAGCTGAGCCTGGGAGCCGGGGCTCACGCCTGTAATCCCAGCACTTTGGGAGGCGGTGGTGGGCAGATCACGAGCTCAGGAGACTGAGGCCATTCTGGCCAACACGGTGAAACCCCATCTCTACTAAAAATTCAAAAAATTAAGTGGGTGTGATGGTGCATGCCTGTAATCCCAGCTACTCTGGAGGCTGGGGTGGAGGTTGCAGTGAGCTGAGATCTTGCCACTGCACTCCAGCCTGGCAACAGAACAAGACTCCATCTAAAAAAAAGAAAAAGAAGTAAACTGAACCAAGTAATGAGACTTTAAGACTTAATAGCTGTATCAGTCCTTTTAAATTAATATGTTTGAAAAACCTGCTATAGTGTTCACGATTGCAGCTGTTAAAGACTTAATGACAGACACTGAAACTGGTGTGGCCTTCACGTCCCTGGTGTCTGAAGCAGTGCCCGAAGCATAGCACGCGCTCCATAAATGCAAAGGAAATAAAAACGATTCCATTTTTATTTTAAAGTCTATTAAATTTGAATTCAGTCAAGAAAGTTGATTAGAAGTTATTGGAAGATGCATGCATACAAATACATTTGAAATGAATTTATGTCTCTTAATTACAGATTTGAGATGTTATTTATGAAAACTAGGGTCTTTGAATTTCCACTTGATAGCTACCTAATTTTTGTAGTATTGAGAGAGTCCATTGGTGGAAAGTACCCTGGATTAGCAGCTAGATTTAGGTTTTAGATTTGAATCTTTTTTTTGTTGTTGTTTTTTGAAACAGAGTCTTGCTCTGTTTTCCAGCTTGGAAAGCAGTGGTTTGATCTCCACTCACTGCAACCTCTGCCTCCTGAGTTCAAATGATTCTCCTCCCTCAGTTTCACAAGTAGCTGGGATTACAAGAGTGTGCCACTACACACGGCTAACTTTTGTATTTTTAGTAGAGACGGGGTTTCACTATGTTGGCCAGGCTGGTCTCAAACTCCTGACCTCAAGTGATCTGCCTAATTTGTCCTCCCAAAGTGAGCCACCACGTTCAGCCAGATTCAGGTTTAAATCTTGACTCTACACTTTTTTAAACCTTGGATACATCTTTATTTAACCTTGGATAACGTCTCTGAGTTTCCATTTCCTTATCTGTAACATGGGAATAGGAATACTCCTTTGCAGGATCATTGGAAGTATTAGAGAGAAACTCCGCAGAAAGTCCATACATATAAAGATATGTAAAGATATATGGATAAGCTACAAACAAAGTCACGTAGTAGGTACACAGTATTTTGTGGCCATCATCGTTATTTTCTCTTTTAATTTTTTAAAACTCTGTTACACTCCTGACAGTCATGTTGTTGGCTGGACTTTCTAGCTCATGAAACCTGTGCCTATGTTTTATAGTCACATAATTTTCTCAAGGTTTGAACATCAAAATTAAATATAGAATAATCCTGCAGATATGGATAACTTCAGCTCAGCTGTTTCCTATCTGTGAAAATATCACTATTTAATAACTGATGTCAGAATAGGTTTCAAGCTACCTATAGAATAGTAATGAAGCTGGGTTTAAACAAATGTGTCTGTTGATATTTAATTCCCTCCACTTTCTGATAGAATGAACGGTTTTATTAGAAAATAATCAGTGTATGGATCTCTTTTCTACACATTCTTTCCACCTTAACTACCTACACCCTCTTACTCTGAATGATTCTCACTGAGTTGGGTTCTTAACAGATAACAATGAATATTAAACACAGCGGGTACTGCACTCTTCATTCTGTGAGGAAATTGATTTGATAGAACAATAGATTTCAAGTTCCAATCTGGGGTGGAGTACAGAATTTACAGAAAAAAATAGGTAACTTGGCAAAGTAAGCAATATCTTTCGAGGACTTATGATTCCGTCTCCAGAAAGTCATTCTTTTGCTATGCGTCTGATTTTGTTAGAGACGTACATCTCAGTTATAAAATCAGTTGAGGACTCTGCTGTGCAACTTGATAAACCACATGTTTGAGCGCTTCACAAAGTTCCCTATGCTCAGAGCATCCTACTCATCCCCCTTGGCTCAGGAATTTTTCATTAGAGGCTTAAGACATGTGAGTTAATAGGGTTCACAATCCCCATTCTGTTTTTCCTCTAAGCAGGTCTCCTAACAGCATTCGTTTACGCGTTCTATTTCAATAGAGACTTTAACACAAAAAAAGTTCAGATTATTACCCACATAATTTTTGTCACTTATTATTAGAGAAGTCTCAGTTGTCAAGTCCCTTCTCACCTGAGAAGTTCATGTGAGATGAGTTCCAACTTCTTGGCAGTGATCCCTGCTGAAACTCAGCATTCTGGAAATTCTACATGCAAATCTCAACCTGTAGGTGAAAGTTACCTTTTAACCTTCAACTCCCCCTTCGATAAAGATGAGTTTCATCCTTTTTGGTAACAGACATTAGTTAAATTCTAACAGTCTAAGTTTTGTTTGTTTGTTTTTGTATCAGCCATACAATATCCCCAAATGGTTTGCTCTTCTAATAAAAATGAATTTTTTTCTTGGCTGTTTTTTTTTTAATCCTATACAGGATCTTGCTATGTTGCTCAGGCTGGTGGTCTTGAACTCCTAGCCTCAAGTGATTCTCTTGGTTTCCAAAATGCTGGGATTACAGGCATAAGCCACCATGCCCAGCCTTAAAAAAGAAATTTATTTATTTATTTACTTATTTATTGAGATGGAGACGTTCTCTGTCGCCCAGGCTGAAGTGCACTGGCACAATCTTGACTTACTGCAACCTCTGCCTCCCGGTGCAGGAGATTCTTCTGCCTCAGCCTCCCGAGTAGCTGGGACTACAAGCGCGTGCCACCACGCCTGGCTCATTTTGGTATTTTTAGTAGAGATGGGGTTTCACCATATTGGCCAGGCTGGTCTTAAACGCCCAAAAACATTTTTTTTTTTTTTTTTGAGACAGAGTCTTGCTTTGTTGCCCAGGCTGGAGTGCAGTGGCGCAATCTTGGCTCACTGCAACTTCCACCTCCGGTTCAAGCGATTCTTCTGCCTCAGCCTCCCGAGTAGCTGGGTCTACAGGCGCATGTCACTGTGCCTGGCTAATTTTTGTATTTTTAGTAGAGACATGGTTTCCCACATTGGCCAGGCTGGTCTTGAACTCCTGACCTTGTGATCCGTCCACCTCGGTCTCCCAGAGTGCTGGGATGACAGGCATGAGCCACCGCACCCGGCCAAGAAATTTTTTAAAATGGAAATATTCCCTACTGTCACGGGCTTTTACTTGAGGGCCAGAGTCCAAAGGTCTTTACAGAGGGTCTCCTGCAGTTTGTCCCTATGGAAGAAAGCAGGGTGGGAGGACTCAGGGTGTTCCCATGGACCCCTCTTTCCTGTCCAGTAGAGCTGACAATCCTAAGTTAAAGTGTAGGTCCCGCAAAATTCTATGTACAACCCTGATTAGAGGCCTAGAGAATAGATCCACTGATTTACAAGAGGCTTTCCCTGACCTCACAGGGTGATTGAGAGTGGGTCCAGAGACGTCACTGACATTTAAAGGAAAAATGCAACTTGAGTCTTGCAGCTTGAGTCTCGGTCGGGACTGCACTTATTCAAGGGCCCTCTTGTTCCTTCTCATCAAAGTCTCCTCTCATGCCCGGTGTGGGCCTCCAGCTGTTTGTTCCAATACTTAGCAAGAGTGATCGTCTGTATCCTCTTAGTAGTGCCCTCTGTGCCTTTTGTGTCTGAAGTTTGAAGGGCGATCTTTAGGCAGAATCCCAGGGCAGCTCGTTGACTTCGTTTCACTGGCCTCTCCTCACGTTTTGGTTGACTTGGTCAACACGATTCCTCTCAGCATTCAGGACTCCATATAGAGCTGGACTCCATACACCTAGCTGTAGCCCCATTCAAAACCTGTTCCGTCTTCAGGGAACTTTCATTGCAGGTGGTTTC
Source organism: Alouatta palliata (assembly GCA_004027835.1). NCBI lineage: Eukaryota > Metazoa > Chordata > Mammalia > Primates > Atelidae > Alouatta > Alouatta palliata. Next base: position 15,495 of record PVKV010009529.1, read on the forward strand.
CTACTGAGGGAGAAGGTAGGAGAAGTGTCCAAATGCTCTAAAAATTCAAGTTCCCCGGCCGGGTGCGGTGGCTCACACCTGCAATCCCAGCACTTTGGGAGGCTGAGGTGGGTGGATCACGAGATCAACAGATCGAGACCATCCTGGCCAACATAGTGAAACCCTTCTCTACTAAAAATACAAAAATTAGCCGGGCATGGTGGCACGCACCTATAGACCCAGCTACTCAGGAGGCTGAGGCAGGAGAATCGCTTGAGCCTGGGAGGCAGAGGTTGCAGTGAGCTGAGATTGCGCCACTGAACTCCAGCCTGGTGACAGAGCGAGACTCTGCCTCAAAAAAAAAAAAAAATAATAATTCAAGTTCCCAAATCCAAAGGATCTTGCCACATCATGACTTTTTCCTAATGAGCCTCTCTTTGTAGAGGAAAGAGTCGTTCTGATTTGAATGGCAAAATTTCTCCCTTTCAAGAAGGAAGCCTCCTCAGATCAGATCGTTTTACTTCTCTGTTCGACACCTTCTTATCCTTTCCCTCATAGTAAAAACCAATGATTAAATTGCTGCTGTCTCTGCATGATAGGGTCTTTTGGCCCCTCTCAGGGCCCATGCCTCCTCCCTCTTTCTGATCCCATCCCAGCCTCAGTGGCCTCGTCACAGTCCCTCCAGCGTGGCAAGCATGCCCCTGCCTCCGGTCTTTGCATGTGCTCTGCCCTCTGCCTGAAATGCTGTTCTGCACATCTCTGCAGAGCTCTTTACATGGCCTCTTCTAGTCTTCAGTCAAATGCCACCCCCGCAAGTGACAACTTCCCTGACCACCCCATCTAAAATGACACACATAAATAACTCCCATCCTCCCCTAAATCGCTTCCTATCCTCCTTCTGTGCTTTAGATTTATTCTTAGCACTCGTAACTGTATAATGCACTATTTAAGCAAAATAAATAGGCCATTCCACCGAGGCTGTCTCTGTACTTTGTGTGCCTATGTAACAAATCCCCCCCAAAGTCCCCGCCTAACTTAGTATGTAAACAATCTGAAACATGAGTGAATAGTATATATATATTCTGTAACAAATAGTCAAGTTTCAGCCAATCACAAGCAGCCAATTCATCACACCGTGCCTAAATAAGGCAAACACCGCCCTGTAGCCTACCAGGCAATTTCTCTACTTTGCCTCTGAGTTCAGCTCCTGCTGCTGGGCGGAGCTGTCTGAATTTCTGGCTCTGAGGGCTGCCCAACTTACGAATACTTTGCTCAAATAAACTCTGTCTAAAAGTTTTTCTTTAACACTATGTAGTTTGAAAGTGTATCTCATTATCTGTTGGGTTTTTTGTTGTTGTTGTTTTGAGACAGAGTCTCACTCTGTCACCCAGACTGGAGTGCAGTGGCGCCACAACCTCTGCCTCCCAGGGTCAAGCGATTCTCCTGCTTCAGCCTCCCGAGTAGCTGGGATTACAGGCACCTGCCACCACACCTGGCTAATATTTGTATTTTTAGTAGAGTCGAGGTTTCACCATGTTGGCCAGGCTGGTCTTGAACTCCTGACCTCAGGTGATCCACCTGCCTCAGCCTCCCAAACTGCTGGGATTATAGGCATGAGCCACCTCACCCAGCCTATCTATTGCCTTTTAAAAATGCAAGCACCACAAGGGGAGGGATTGACATGCTATTTGTTCATTCCTGTATCTGCGGCACTTAGAATTGTGTGTGGCTGGCACATATTAAGTGCTCAATGAGCATGGGTTGAACGATGTATTCATGAACAAAGAATAAAGTGAGGACAATTTATGGCCATTCTTTCCCCCCTCTTCCCACTCCCCATCCCCGAGATGGAGTCTTGGTGTGTGGCCCAGGCTGGAGCGCAGTAGCACAATCTCAGCTCACTGCCACCTCTGCCTCCCAGGTTCAAGCAATTCTCCTGCCTCAGCCTCCTAAGTAGCTGGAACTACAGATGCCACCACCGTGCCCAGCCAATTTTTATATTTTTAGTAGAGACAGGTTTTCACAATGTTGCCGGGTATGGTCTCAAACTTTTGACCTCGAGTGATCTGCCCGCCTTGGCCTCCCAAAGTGCTGGGATTATAGTAATGAGCCACCGTGCCCCGCCTATGGCCATTCTTGACTGTCCTCAGCCAAGGGCACCCAGCTCATGCTTTTCCAAGGCCACATGGTTCTCACAGCACCCTGTAGAAGATCAGAGGTGCTGCCCAGACTCTGGTTGCTCTCCTGAGAAGCTGAAGTCTTCTGGATCCTCTTATCACCATTGCCCTAGCTGGAGATGCAGTCTGTGTTCCGTGGTTCTTTGTTTGCATAAACTGAGTATTTCAAGCCACACCTTCCTTTGGATACAGAGGAAATCATATTTCATGAAATATAAATCATAATAACTCTCAGCCCTTGGCATTATTCTACCCGGCATAATTGCAGGACCTCTAAGCATCCCCCCCAGTTGATTTCTGTTCATGTTCTTCCATGCCAAACTTGCTCAGGTACTTGTCAGTGCCCCTCGAGAAACCTCCCCACCATGCCTAGCCCCTGAAACACTGGGAGTCCCTGCCTACCACCAGAGCGTCTCCATGGGCTCTAGAGGTGCAAGGGGAGGAAAGCAGCCAACTGTTTCTGCTAATGATACAGGAAGAGGGGCCAGGTAGAGAAAGGCGGAGTCCCTGGCTAGGTGAGAACCTAGGTGAGAACAGGCATTTCTGTTTTCCTGCCTAAATGTTGCATTTTTCCAACACCACCCTGGCCGGCCACAGCCTCCACCCTGTGCCTATAACTGAAACCCTAGCGGGCACAAACACAAGCAGCTGGATGTTGAGAGGAAGACGCCAGCAGACGCCTGCAGGCCATCTACGGTGGGAGGTCACAAAGTTCAGCCGCCAGCGGTCAGAGGAGAACCCGGAGGCAGTCCAACGCCAGGGCAAAACCACCTTCTCGCTCCACACCCCTTCTGGCTCCCCATCCCTCTGCGGAGAGCTACTTCCACCACTTCACAAAACCTTGCACTCCTTCTCCGAGCTCACGTGTGATTCCACTTTCTCGTGCACGAAGGCAGGAACCCCAGGATACGGAAGCCTCTGTCCTTGCTGTAAGGCAGAGTGTAATTGAGCTGACTTACACACGCCGCCTGCAGACCGCAAAACTAAAAGAGCGCCCTGCAACTCATGCGCACTGGGGCTTCAGGAGCTGTGGACATTCGCCCCTAGACACTGCCATGGGGGCAGCGCCCACGCTGCCCACGCTCCCCACGCACGACCTGCCCGTCTGCCTGCTTCCCCTAGGGGTTTTGAGCAGCGGGGCGCCCAGGAAGGGAGCCATAGCCCTGTTACATGCCCTCAGAGGTAGACGAGGGACCTTTTATCTTTTCACTTGGACCCACAAAGTCTTTTTTGGGGGGGCGGGGGACGGAGTCTCGCTCTAGTTGCCCAGGCTGGAGTACAATGGCGCAATCTCGGTTCACCTCAAACTCTGCCTCCCGGGTTCAAGTGATTCTCCTGCCTCAGCCTCCCGCTAGCGTGGATTACAGGCGCCCGCCACCACACCCCGCTGATATTTTTTGTGTTTTTAGTAGAGTCAGGGGTTTCACTGTGTTGGTTAGGCTAGTCTCGAACTCCTGACCTCAGGCGATCCACCCGCCTTGACTTCCCAAAGTGCTGGGATTACCAGGCATGAGCCACCATGCCCAGCTGTCTTTTTTTTTTTTTTTTTTGAGATCGAGTTTCACTCTGTCACCAGACTGGAGGACTGGAGGGCAATGGCAGGATCTCGGCTCACTGCAACCTCTGCCTCCCGGGTTCAAGCGATTCTCCTGCCTCAGGCTCCTGAGTAGCTGAGACTACATACAAGTGCATGCCATTACACCTAACTAATTTTTGTATTTTTAGTAGAGACGGGATTTCACCATATTGGCCAGGCTAGTCTCGAACTCCTGACCCCATGATCCGCCTGCCTCAGCCTCTCAAAGTGCTGGAATTACAGGCGTGAGCCACCCCGCCTGGCCTTGAACTCACAAGTCTTTAGCTGACCACAACAGCTTTTGGGTATGGGCCTGCACCTTCCAATTCCACAGCGCATAGGCAAACCCTCAGGCTGGCGGGAGAGTAGAGAACTTGCATCTCTTCCTACTCCCCCTCCAACCCTTCTCCTTCCACCCTTTGACTCCTGCACCAAACACAGATGCTTCTGGAGTTGTCACCCATGTGCCAGAAGTTCCTAGTCTCTGACCTTATAGGACACCTCGCAATTCATTCTCATTCTATTTAGAGGATCCCTTAGTGTGCTAGTCCATTCTTAGTTTCTGGCTCATAAGTTCACTCTTCATTTATCAGGAGGCAATTCTTATTCACCTCTTATTTATTCCACGGGAAGGTACGAATTGCCTTCTGGGAGCACACCAATTCTCTCAGAGTTTTCTAGGACAATCTGTAGATTTCTGTGCATAAACCCACTTCTTTCTTTCTTTATATATAAGCTCACTGATGGAGCATAAACCAGCACACTCCTGCTGGATTTAAGGTCATTTTCCTCTTGGAAAATCTGTATTTCTCTTGTATATCATAAATTAAGAGTTTTCTGTTAGAAAAAAATATCCTAAAGTCATCCTCCCACCTTACTCTCTCTTTTTTTTTTTTTTGAGATGTAGTCTCACAGTGTTGCCCAGGCTGGAGTGCAGTGGTGCAATCTCGGCTCACTACAACCTCCGCCTTCCTGGTTCAAGTGATTCTCCTGCCTTAGCTTCCCAAGTAGCTGCGACTACAGGCGTGCACCACCATGCCCAGCTAATTTTTTTATTTTTATTTTTTTAGTAGAGACGAGGTTTCACTATATGTTGGCCAGGCTGGTCTCCAACTCCTGATCTCAGGTAATATGCTCGCCTCAGGCTCCCAAAGTGCTGGGATTACAGGCCTGAGCCACCGCGCCCTGTCCTGCTTTACTCTTACGATCCCAAATTATGACCTTTCCATATTCTGTCTGTCCATTTTAGTCCCCTCCCCACATGTCCATAAACCCTCCATTTGTGACACTCTTGGATTGGAAAAATATGAATGTTAGCAAAACAGTGCACCGCTTTCAAAAGGGAATATGTTGTGTTCAGCATCCTTCAATGATTTGGTAGTAGCTTGAAGATGCCTATTAGATGTAAGCAATAGAAGGAGGAGATACCATTGTGGGAAGTGAGCAGTGTTTGCCACCATAGAATCATAAAAGACAGTAGTTTCTGTTCTAATTCCTGGTCAGTGAGCTACACATAGCTGTTTCTTTCTTTCTTTCTCTTTTTTTTTGTTGAGATGGAGTCACGCTCTGTCACTCAGGCTGGAGTGCAATGGAGTGATCTCGGCTCACTGCAACCTTCACCTCCCGGCCCAAGTGATTCTCCCACCTCAGCCTCCCAAATAGCTGGGGTTACAGGCACCCACCACCACATCCAGCTAATTTTTGTATTTTTAGTAGAGACCACGTTTCACCAGGTTGGCCGGGCTGGCCTCGAACTCCTGACCTCAGGTGATTCACCTGCTTCGGCCTCCCAAAATGCTGGAATTACAGGCGTTAGCCACTGTGCCCAGCCCACATAGCTGTTTCTAAGGGTAGGAGGTCTTGAGGCGGCTCCTCCCTGCAAGCTGCATCACTGTGTCCCGTGCACGCTGAGCCGCCTGGTCCTTTGCACACTGCTTTGCACCATTATCCTGCTTTGCCGTAGCTTTAGGACGAACAAGTTTGCTGAAGCTGCCAACGTGTGCTTCTCTTTGAAAATGGCTCAAAGCTGAAAAAACATTAAGGATCAACTGTTCTCCGAGGAAGAATAAGAAAAATATGCAGGGTTTGTCACTGCCAGGAAAAGTGGCCCTAAACTTTCACCCAGAATTATAAACTGTGCTTTCATAAAGGCTGTTTTTAAACAGCTCCGGCTGGTTCTCACATAGCAACGAGACAGCTTGTCAGTGAGACTGCAGACCGTGTCTAAACCCCTTCTCCAGGAACCTGCCGGCTGCAGGCCAGTTCCAGTTAAATCGCTTTGCTAGGCAGTGGCCTGGTCTGCTGCCTCCAGGCTCAACTGAAAGGCCACAACTTTTAGAAATAAGTGTTTAGGGCCGGGCGCGGTGGCTCAAGCCTATAATCCCAGCACTTTGGGAGACTGAGGCGGGTGGATCACAAGGTCAAGAGATCGAGGCCATCCTGGCCAACATGGTGAAACCCCGTCTCTACTAAAAATGCAAAAATTAGCGGGGCGTGGTGGCATGCGCCTGTAGTCCCAGCTACTCAGGAGGCTGAGGCAGAAGAATTGCTTGAACCCGAGAGGCAGAAGTTGCAGTGAGCCGAGATTATGCCACTGCACTCCAGCCTGGCGCCTGGCGACAGAGTGATACTCTGTCTCAAAAAAAAAAAGAAAAAGAAAGAAGTGTTTCTTGTGGAAAGGATGGGTGTCTTAAGGTTGCTGCTTCCAGAATCTGTTTTTACTGAAAATGTGAGCTGTTTTTATTGTCAAATGTCTTTCAGCCATGTGACCTGAAACAAAGTATCACAAAGGTTTGAGTGTTACAAACCAAAAAACAGAAAACCGGCATACTTCAGCGTTTTAATACACGAAAACATCAATCTGTAGTTAAGGCTCGAGTTTTCAATAGCCTCAGTGGCTGACACGGATTCTACTTGGAATTGCTGCTGATTTATTTATCCTGGAATAAATGCAATGCCATTATATCTTGGTGACAACAGAAACAAGCTTTAGCCAGGTCTGTGCGTAGTTAAGGGATGAAGAAAATAAGTTTTGAAAGGCAATGGGCATTGCTGATTATAGATTTTTATTAGGAACAGATGTGGGGCTCTGGTTTTTAGTAGTAGACAAACTGTTATTGAAGCAAGTCAGCTGACTAAGAGCCATAATATCTTCTTTTTTAGGAAAGAGAAATATTAACAAATTTAATTCGTAATCTTTTTCTTTTCTTTTCTTTTTTTTTTTTTTTTTGAGACGAAGTTTTGCTCTTGTTCTCCAGGCTGGAGTGGTGTGATCTCTGCTCACTGCAACCTCCACCTCTCAGGTTCAAGCGATTCTCCTGCCTCAGCCTCCCAAGTAGCTGGGATAACAGGCGCCCGCTACCATGCCCAGCAAATTTTTGTATTTTTTAGCAGAGACGGGGTTTCACCATGTTGGCCAGGCTGGTCTCGAACTCCTCACCTCAGGTGATCCACCTGCCTCAGCCTTCCAAAGTGCTGGGATTACAGTTGTGAGCCACCGTGCCCGGCCCATAATTTTTTTCTTTAAGGGATCACTCAATAGGCAAAAACAAATTCTGAGCTATTTTTTAATATATAGGTGGAATAGTGCATAAACAGAGAGCACTATTTTTGTTAGCATTGCTCCAGGCTGAAGCAGAGGTTTAGGACGTAATTATGACAATTTCTTTCACCACCGTTCTTAAGCTTCAGATCTCTCCACTTTAAATTTGTTCATTGCTGCCCCGTTGAACAGATTTGTCCTCTTAGGCTGTATTGATTCTAATGCCAAGTTATATGCTGTGTGATCATTTTCTGTATTCCGGGCTGTCATGTTTCTTTCTTCAAGGAAAGCGTAAGCATTTTGGGTCACTTGCTGCCCTGTTGGGGATGGGTCAGCTAAAGGGGAGATTTTAGACATTGTGGATCATTTCCACATCCACCTTTGTCTCCAGCCATTTGTTGAGATCCCTCCATTTAAGGATACTCCCTGGAAATTTCAAATGACACTTGTAATCATAGACCATTGGCCGCAGCTTATATGCACGCCCCACCCCTAGCTACAAAGGAGGCTACGAGTTGAGTTATTCCAATCCGGAGTGGTACTTCTATCAAGGAGCCATGTGCCAGTTAAACAATCAGGGCTTCACTTTCTAGAAGAAGGACTGGGCGGTGGGAACAATTGGTGGTCTGTACCACAGGCTTGTACCAAATTACTCTCCTATCAACAGAATATGGCGGCTCCTTCTCCTCCATGTCTTCATTTAAATTTGATGTTGTCAGACACTTTGATTTTTATCAATCTCATGGACACGCATTCTTTTTTTTTCAAAAAAAGTTACATATCCATACCTGCTTTCATTCCCTTTGCCTCGTAGATAACTATTCTAATGTATTTTTTATACATTTTGTGAATATTGTGCATACTGTATATTTTTTGGTATGCATCCATTTTTTAATTCTTTCATAAAATGATTGATTTTGTATCTTTTTTCTTTTTCTTCTTTTTTCTTGAGATAGAGTTTCACTCTTGTTGCTCAGGCTGGAGTGCAATGGCGTGATCTCGGCCTACTGCAATCTCTGCCTCCTGGGTTCAAACAATTCTCCTTCCTCAGCCTCCCGAGTAGCTGGGATATAGGCATGTGCCACCATGCCCAGCTAATTTTTCGTATTTTTAGTAGAGATGGGGTTTCACCGTGTTAGCCAGGATAGTCTCGATCTCCTGACCTCATGATCCGCCTGCCTTAGCCTCCCAAAGTGCAGGGATTTCAGGCGTGAACCACTGCGCCTGGTCAGTGACTCTCTTTCTTCAATAAGCACTGTGTTTTTAGCTCCCATCCATGTTGCTATCTGTGCGCCACACTTCTGCAGCTGATTAACACTCTGTGACATTCACCCACACATTTTACTCTCCCAGTGATTGATGCTCAGGTTGCCTCTCTCCCTAACATCCCTTGTGCCTTATAGCAAGCTCATGTGATAAGTATTATCATCTAGTTTTACAAATGAGAAAACTGAGGTTCAGAGGGGTTAAAGAATTTGCCCCAGTTTCCATTGTTAAGAAGAGGGAAAGAGAGCCAGAAGTCCCCTCGTCAGTTGCTGAAGAGGTGATGGGTCTCTGGGATGAGATCAGAAGTTCCGCGTAAGCTCTCCTGCTGTTTGTGTCTTCTCCATTCGACTCCCACGATGCCTCCAAGTTAAAAGCAGAAATTCTTTTCTTTGACTTAATGATTCCTTTCTGGTCAGAATCCAGATAGATTGTAAACCTCACTGGGTGTGTATGCCTTGTTGTTAAATGAGTTTTCAACCCCTTTCTGGGGGTGTATAGCTCTTGAGGGTTTGGAGGGCAGAATTCATTTGGGACAGAATTCGTTTGGGACAGAATTCCACTGTGCATGTATGAAAACACACATAAAAGTGGCTTCAACAAGTGTCTGTTCAGTTATGCAAGTCGTTCTCAAAGAGAGGTCTCCAACCAGCGTCGTCAGCGTCCTCTGGAAGTCTGTTAGGAATACAAGGCTCAGGATTCCACCCCAGACCTTTGGAATCAGACACTCAGGAAGAGCCCACAAGTCTGTGTTTTTATGAGACCCCCGGGTGATTCACATGCCCACTCAGGTTTGAGAGCTACAGGGTTTTCCTCCAGAACGAAAGATCCAGGGTTAGACAGTCAGGCCTGGCACCACAGTACCAGCAATGCCAATCAGCACCCAGGCTCTTTCTGCTCCCCTGCTTTGCCACCTTGAGCATATGACTTTCATCTCTGGAAGCAAGATGTATTTCATTTTATTTATTTGTTTTTTTGAGATGGAGTCTCACTGTGTCACCCAGGCTGGAGTGCAGCGGCCCAATCTCAGCTCACCACAACCTCTGTCCCCTGAGTTCAAGCAATTCTCCTGCCTTAACCTCCCCAGTAGCTGGGATTACAGGCAGGTGCCACCACACCCGGCTAGTTTTTGTATTTTTAGTAGAGATGGGGTTTTGCCATGTTGGCCAGGCTGGTCTCGAACTACCAACCTCAGGTGACCTGCCCACCTCAGCCTCCCAAAGTGCTGGGATTACAGGCGTGAGCCACTGTGCCCAGTCACAAGATGTATTTTAGATACCCCATCTGCATTCCAGCTGGAAAAAAGGGGAATATCCAGGGTGGTGCCTATACCAAGAAATCTTCCCCAGAATCCACTGCTTATATCTCCCTGACAGTAAAAGTCACATAGCCATGCCCAGATGCACAGAGTCTAGACAGGTGAGTATGTGTCTGCTGTGCACATCGTCATTGTTCCTTGCCCCCAGACTGGGACTCTGTTAGTGGGAAGAACAGGGGGATTGATGCCACACGTAAGCAAAGCAGCAGGTTCTAAACGTATTTGTACTTAAAAGCAGAGATGGGAGAGGCCGCATTAGAGCAGTAAGTAGTCAAGAATGACTTTAACCTGCTTCAGAATTTTTCTGGGGGTTGGCCTTAGTATAAAGAGATCTGGACTCTTCTCCAGCCTGTATACTTGAAGGAGATAGCTGTTTCACCTGCATGAACAACAGTTGTTCGGATCTGTGGCCAGGAGTTTCCTTTTGTCCTTGGAGATCAAGAGAGGTTCCATAATTCACAGCCAATAAAGCTGTAACACTAGCCTCAGCACTGAGGCTAGACTCTGTCTTGCAAAACCACAGAAGTGATTAGCAGAGGGACAGAAACAGATTAAGAAGGGCTTGTTATGCTGTGAGTTTGTTTACACGGGCTCCCCACCCTCCACCCAGGAGAAGGGATCATCATTTATTTTTGCCTCTTGGCCTTGAGCCTGTTTTTTGTTTTTTCCCTGAGTATCTCTGCCTGCTGACTGACTCTCCAGCTCCGGGTTTGTTTTTTGTTTTTAACTTCTTTTCTAGGTGTACTTGGGAATAGGCCTTTGAATGGAAAGATAATATGTATCTTCGTCTTAGTTCTCCAAGGACTGTCTTGTGAAAAAGAATAAGCAGCCTTGCCCTGTCTGAAGCATGGGGAGGTTGCAAAGGGCAGGGAGCTGGTTGCCCAGTAGCCCCTGGGCAGGCTTGGGGCCTCCAGCCTTCTGCCTGGAAGGGGCGGGGCCGCTGCAGCTTACAGAAGACCTTTCATGTTTCCTTGCTCCTAGGAGTGGGTTGTGCCCATCAACACTACAGGTGGGCCCCAGGCCAGTGCCAAACAAGCAGCTGCACAGCCCAGGGACTTTGAGCTGTTTGCAGCTCTCCTCTCTTTGTGCCCCTGCCAACTCACACACACCTGGGATTTCACCAGCTGCCTGCCCGCTGAGCCCCCTTCCCGCCATGTGACCTAATCCTCATTACACCTGCTCCTCTGCAGGGCAGCCAGCCCGTCCCCACCTTGCCTCAATAAGGCCTGGGGAGGTTGGAACAAGACCTGCGCTATTCATGCCTGAAACAGCCAGCTCCCACCAGCTTCATGGCAAATTACGAGGGATTGAGGTTTACTGTGAAGAAAGGCTGGACCTGATAATTAATCAGCCTGGTCATCTGGGGATCAAATTAAATTGGACCTGAGGCCTCGGCTCCAAAATGGAATCAGGTTTTCTCTTTTGGCAGGGTGTGTACATGGGACTGAGACTACAGACACAGTCTGTCCATCTTCCTTCTTTGCATACAGATACTGGTTTGTAATTTTAAAACACAGCAAAGAGGTGAGACAGATACTACAGTTTGACTTTTTAAAGTGAATGCAGAGCTTCTATTCAATTCAGCAAAGATTTATTTCGTCCTTCTTTTCCTTAAGAAGTCTCTCAGTAAGGCATTAGGGGTAAGAAGTGTGCATAATACCAGATCTGCGTCTTCAGGGAGATCAACATCCAGTAAAGAAGATAGACATGCTGTTAATGTAAGTTTGACTGTGAAGCACAACATAGACAAGGCTATAGAAACCAGAAATTGTTACCGGGAATCAGCAATAACTTTACAGAGAAGGTAACATGTGAGCTGAATTTTGAAAGATGAGTGGCAGCTTTGTGCTTTCTCTCCTTGGGAAGACACAGTGAAGTGACCTGCAGTCGGGGTATTTTCTTTAATGGTGTGTGACGTTGTTTCCCACCATTACTGCCTCTCATATTCTGTGAATGAGTAGAGTCCAAGGCTAAAAGTGGTAATCACCTTTGGAAACTGCCAGCAAACATGAATAACTCTTCTGGGGCCAACTTTTCTCAAGGAAGTAATAAAAGTACTCTTGTGGCTCATGGCAGTAAGCATGAAAGTCTCTCGCTGGCCCTCTCACGGCCTTGTGACCATGGACATGAAACACACTGCATCAGTCGGTTGCCTTTGCAAATGTAGGCTCTTTGTGATGGTGTTAATCAACCAGCAAAGGACTTGTAAGCACTGATGGTCGCTTAGGGCAATTCATTGCAGCTTTTCTGAGTCACAAAAGTGACAAAAGTGCAGAAAGATGAAAAACGGGATAGAAAGGATACTAGTAATATATAAGGAACAACTTTGTAATTTTTTTTTTTTTTTTTTTTGAGATGAAGTTTCACTCTTGTTGCCCAGGTTGGAGTGCAATGGTGTGATCTAGGCTCAGCACCACCTCAGCCTCCCGGGTTGAAGCGATTCTCCTGCCTCACCCTCCTGAGTAGCTGGGATTACAGGCATGCACCACCACACCCTTTTTTGTATTTCTCTAGTAGAGACGGGGTTTCTCCATGTTGGTCAGTCTGGTCTCGAACTCCCGACCTCAGGTGATCCGCCCGTCTTGGCCTCCCAAAGTGCTGGGATTACAGGTATGAGCCACTGCGCCTGGCCACAACTTTGTAATTTTGAAACAGAGTATGAGTTTCAGAAATGAGTGACCATTAAAGTATTTAGACAGCGTGCACATTTTAGAATTTGAATAGCTTTAGTCCTTGCCTCGCCTTCTTCACTAGACATCTGCTGTGGTAGACCGGGAGCTTTCCATGCTGTTTGCTGAGATTTCCACTTCTCTTTTTGGAAACGCAAGGGATGACATTTCTTTCTTTTTTTTTTTGTGACCGAGTCTTGCTCTGTCACCAGGCTGCAGCGCAATGATGAGATCTCAGCTCACTGCAACCTCCGCCTCCTGAGTTCAAGTGATTCTTCCACCTCAGCCTCCCGAATAGCTGGGACCACAGGCACGTGCCACCACACCCCGCTAATTTTTGTATTTTCAGTAGAGACAGGGTTTTGTTGGCCAGGGTGGTCTCGATCTCTTGACCTCGTGATCCACCCGCCTCGACCTCCCAAAGTGCTGGGATTACAGGCGTGAGCCACCGTGCCCAGCCAGGAATTACATCTTTTCAGCTCCCCGAGTTTAGGCCTGGCCATGTGTGCTGCTTTTACCAATGACATGTGAGTAGAAATGGCATTTCGTATCTGAGTCAAAGCACCTAATTGCAGTGCTCGGTTACACAGCCCTCTCTTCTCCTGCCTCAGCATCATGGAGCCTATTTTGATAAAGAAGGGCTTTGCTGAACCATCCTAAGGAGGAGAGCTTCCTTGAAGAGTCGTGTGGGCCTCCTGTGGTCTTTGCTTAACTAAAAAGTAATAACAACAGTGATTTTTTTGTTGTTTCTCTGAAAGTCACTGAGATTTAGGGGCTCCTTGTTACTTCAGTATTACCTAGCTTGTCCTTACTAATGCAACCACTGAGTAACCATTATTAACTATGTTAACCTGTGAGAAAATGGAGCAATTCAGAACACACCCAACTTAGGTAGACTGACACACAGAAGTCAGCTCAAGTTACTTCTCTGCAGAGTAAAGGCCCTTTGTACACAACCCTGCAGCACTAATTCAAGTTATCTTTTTCTTTTTTTAAGATGATATCTCACTCTGTCCTTCAGGCTGGAGTGCAGTGGCATGATCTCAGCTCACTGCAACCTCCGCCTCCCGGTTCAAGCAATTCTCCTGCCTTAGCCTCCTGAGTAGCTGGGATTACAGGCGCATGCCACCATGCCCAGCTAATTTTTATATTTTTAGTAGAGACAGGGTTTCACCATGTTGGCCAGGCTGATCTCAAACCCCTGACCTCAAGTGATCCACCTGCCTTGGCCTCCCAAAGTGCTGGGATTATAGGTGTGAGCGTCTCATTTTAATTTTCTTATCAACACTACATGATAGATAGTACTACCCTCATTTCACAGGTAAGAGTCACAGAGTTCAGCTAGCCTGCCCAGCACCACTTATAATTGGCCAGTGTGATGGCATATCCCAGGTTCTGTCCCTTATCCTTGCTGCCTCCCAGGACTGATACAGATTGTTCCCTCCTGGTTCTATGAGTTTGTACATATCCACATAAAGCCAAACCCCACATGGACCAGGTGATTCGCCTCCGTTTCTCCCTGTGCTCTCTAACCTCAGTCTGACTTGAATTCTGTCTGAATCAAGTGTCTGGTAGACATTTCCCTTCAGGGTCAAGGAAACCAAACGGGAGAATGTGAATGGAATGTGGAAAATCCACCCCAACTTCTGGAGAAGACAAACCAGATAATTGATCAACAAGAGTGATCGTTACGTGAAACACAGGCAGAAGTTTCATGTCACATGTACATTGAACAACAACAACCAAACAGAATTTCAGAAGCTCTCAGAAGGCCGTCCACTCTGTTTTTCTAGAAAAGGCAGTTGTAACCACCCAGGGCAAGTGTTTATCAGTCTTAACTTCAGTGATCTCCAGTAAAATCTTCACTATTTCATGATAATTTCTGGGGGGATCTCGCAAGTTTCCCCATGTATGCATATGGTCTTCCAGTCCAGCATCAAGGTTATGATACACAGGACAGAGGGACGCTCTATCAGGGTAGGGACCCTGGCAATCTTATCAGGTGATGGATCTCAGTGTCTCGTTTCATGACAGGCAGTAAGCCCTTAGAGACATTTGTTAAACAAATAAAGGACTCATGACCACTGACATAGAGTACAAAATAAACACAGAAATAAGAACGTGATTTTACTAAAATGAAAGGAAGACTTGCTTTCGCCAATCACACCAATCACTGCCCCGTAAGATCTGGGTTATGCAACCATAACTAAGTGACATACAGGTCTCGTTAAAGTCTAAACTCAAAAATGAAAAAGGGTTTCTTCCTGCACACGTAAGCTGAAAACCTCCTTAGGGGGTTCTGTTTTATGCACACTAATTTAATATTAATAAGAATTATTGCTATGCCTGATAATATTACTTTGGTGAGAGAAAAGACGTACATTGGGGCTTTTGGAAATTTTTGATGAGGATCTACTAGCATCTGGACTTGGCTTTCACACGTGTAAACAACAACTCAGTGGAATGAGCAATAGATATACCCTGCTGAGTTGCTGAGTAGTAAGAGGCTATTTGAAGAAGCCCATATTCTTCTTTGAAGTATAATTCACTGGCTCAATAGCAGCCACTGGACGACTGGACTTTTTGAAGTGACCATTGCTATAAAGATAAACAGTTCTGGCTGGGTGCAGTGGCTCATGCCTGTTATCCCAGTATTTCAGGAGGCCAAGGCGGGCAGATCACTTGAGACTAGGAGTTCGAGACCATCCTGGTCAACATGGTGAAATTCCCTCTCTGCTAAAAATACAAAAATTAGCTGGGAATGATGGCACACACCTGTGGTTCCAGGTACTTGGGAGGCTGAGGCACAAGACTTGCTTGAACCCAGGAGGTGGAGGTTGCAGTGAGCCACGATCACACCACTGCACTCCAGCCGAAACAACGAGTGAGACCCTGTCTCAAAAACATAGAATCAGATAAACAGTTCCTAATTTAGCAAAGTCTAATTCCAATGTATGTATCATCATTCCACAGTGAAGGTAAGAGATAAGTCACCAGAGGGATTTTATCAAGTCTCTCTCTATATATACACATACCCCAATATGGTAGATATTATAAAGATGCAAAATATAGCATGCATATACAAATGTGTGCCATGAGAATCAAGCTCTAGGAATCTACGATTTGCTGTGAATGTGAACTATCAAGCCAACTCTGAACTCGGAGTCAATTTCCTTTCCTTCCTATAGTGGGTTGTTGTTTTGAGGCAAAGTTTAAACAAATGCTTTGTGCACTAGAATCATATGGAACGATTATGGTCAGGGCCATGCATATGCAACCAGGTTGCGAGGTCTTTGCAGCGGTCCAGGCTGGTGTGCAGTGGCATGAGCATAGCTTACTACAGCTTTGGACTCTTGGCCTCAAGCCATCTTACTGCCTCAGCCTTCCAAAGTGCTGGCATTATAGGTGTGAGCCACTGTACCCGACCATGACTCATTTTTTTAAAAACCCTTTTTGTACCTTGTCTTGCACTAACTAGGTATCTAGTAAGTGTCTGTCAAGTAGGCTGAGTATGTACTTGTATCTCGTAACAAAGCTGAGATTATACTTGTACAAACTCTACAACCAATATTTTGCTGTCAGCTTTTTGATAATGGAAAAATTTTTTGAAGAGATGGGGTTTCGCCATGTTGCTCAGGCTGGTCTCAAATTCCTGGGCTCAAGCAATTTGCTCACCTAGCTTCCCAAAGTGTTAGGATTATAGGTGTGAGCCACCACACGCAGCCCACTTGCTCATTTGGAAAGACGTATTTTCATCAAGCAGAAGTCTGAAACTTCATTATAATCATAAAATTGAAGCCAGAAGTTACCTTAAAGATAATCTAATTCAATCTGATTTTATTTAGGAGCTATTTAATTTTCAGGGATAATTTCGTTTATTCTGATTGAAGAGGAATTGAGTCTTTTTTTTCTTTTTTTTAACTGTGGGCCAAGCACAGTGGCTCACGCCTGTAATCCCAACACCTTGGGAGGCTGAGGTGGGAAGATTGCTTGAGTCCAGGAGTTTCAGGCCGATCTGGGCAACATAGTGGGACCCCATCTCTAAAATTTTAAAAATTAGCTGGGCATGATGACAGGTACTTGTAGTCCCAACCACTCAGGAGGCTGATGCAGAAGGATCGCTTGAGCCCAGGAGATCGAGACTGCAGTGAGCCTTGATCATGCCATTGCACTCCAGCCTGGGTGACAGAGTGAGTCTCTGTCTCAGATAAAAAAAAATAAAAAAAGGACCACAACCCACAAAACTTCTGTATGAATGAAGATGTGGTTATAAAGATTAAAAAGAAGCTTCTGGAATCAGAACCACTGCTTTATAGAAACTCCTTTTTATTTATAGAAGACCCATGGTTACTGGAATGACCGGAGAACTAATGTCACATGGCATTTTCCAAGTAAGCAGTGGCTATTCATGTAGCGTCTTCATCCTGTTTGCTCCTGCCTCACTTTGCATTTCCAGGAGGGGGACTCGTAGAGGCAAATGGACTCATAGTAACTTGTTTTGTGAAGAAGTCAAAACAGGGAGCATCAGTGACCCTGTTCTTGTTCTTCAAACTGATAATGAACTAGGAGAAATGGAATTAATTTTGTTCTTATTCCCCCACCCCCATAAACACAAATCAGGACATGTGGTCTAACATGTATAAATGCATTTACAGAGACAGTGGGACAAAGCAGCTACCATTTAGACTGCACAGGAAAGTCTGAGCCACAGAACGACCGCCCAAAAGGGTCTCAGTGGGGAACTGCGGTGCAGGGCACAGTCTGTAGGAAAGGCAACAGAGAGTAGGTGCCTTTAAGAGTAGTGCAGGCCAGGTGCGGTGGCTCACACTTGTAATCTAGGCACTTAGGGACGCCGAGACGGGTGGATCACCTGAGGTCAGGAGTTCGAGACCAGCCTGGCCAACATGGTGAAACCCTGTCTCTACTGAAAATACAAAAATCAACCAGGTGTGGTGGCAGGTGCCTGTAATCCCAGCTACTTGGGAGGCTGAGGCAGGAGAATAGCTTGAACACAGAAGGTGGAGGTTGCAGGGAAGCGGGGGTTGCAGTGAACCAAGATCACGCCACTGTACTCCAACCTGGGTGACAGAGTGAGACTCCGTCTCAGAAAAAAAAGAAAAAAGAATGGAGCAGACGTAGGAATGGGAGGCTGAGAGAAAGCTGACCAGGGATAAATGGAGAAAAACAAAGCAACCAGTGCCTTCACGCACCTGATTTGACTGGGGCTAAGAGGAATTTATACATTTACAGTGAGAGAGCACAGCCTGCCTTGGGAAGTTGAACAAATTTATGTCTCTCCAGCCACATGAAATCTCTGGGTGATATACTTCAGATGTGATTGAAGTCAACTGCAAATCGTAGAAGACCAGAAGATAGTGGCCTAAAGGAATCAGGGTAGATTTTTCTTGGAAGGTTGGAGGTTACTGGTGGCTGGCAGTGGTTCAGTAGCTGAAAGATGAAGGCCAATGACTCTGATTCCCCGGGCCTTTCCCTCATGATTCCATGATGTTGCCGTAGCTTCAGGTACCATGTCTGCATGTGAGACAGGAGGAAAGGAAGTGCAGCATTGCCAGACATATTGGTCCCGTTTCACCAGGAAAACAAAAGGCTTATTCAGAGCCTTCCTCTCTGGCCCTCCCCGTCGGTATTCATCCACTGAACGTCAGTCTGAGGTCTCACAGCATCTCTTCCCGGTACAGTGGAGGCTGAGACAGTGAGGATTTAACTTTCTAAGTTTCCGCAGTAGAAGCAGGAAAGGAAAAAGCAATTAGGAATGGATGTTGGGTCCATCAATCTATTTGTCTGCCACAAGAAGACTGGTCAGTTATTTTTCATATCTCATTTAGAAGACAAGTTTCCATTGGACACAAGAAAAAAATTCTTAACCCTGAGGTCAGCCTACTGGGGGGGACAGTGTAGACAGTGAGGCCGCTGTCTTTGAAGAGCTTCCAGTTATGAAAGATTCATCATTGCAGATTTTAGAACATGCAGACATTCGATTTCCTGAATCCTGAAGACTGACCAGATGATTTCATTAGATCTATCATCATCTGATTCACTATTTCAAAGCGGCATGTTCCCGACCAATCAAAGTACTGTGAAATACCAAAAATACAAGATGGCCACACCTCCATCCTTCAGCCCTCCTCCCCCTCTATCTACTGCATTGGAAAGCTTCCAAAGGCACTTGGTTTAATTGTTCTAAGCATCATACTGTTTTCTCTTATTCAAAATTGGTTTCAAGTATGCCATGAAAAAAATAAAGTACTCAAAAAATGAGGTTTAAGTAAAATATCAGGAAGTCAAGATTTGTTGAGTTTACTGCAGTGGATTTGGATAATGCTAAACATGGATCGATTACTTGAATACGATGTGAACATTTTGCAGGAGAGTCACAACACGTCCCTAGACATAATAGCATTAAAGCTTGTCTGTTCTGCTTATTTTTAAGTAAATACACTTGCAAATCACTTGGCAAGCCTGTTGAGAGCCCGTGGTTTCTTTCTGCTTCACCTTGGTTTTGGCTACACCAGTTACCCTAATGGCAACAGCTAACCGTTTCCAGCCAATCCTTCATGCCGCAGGGGAGGAAAGACAATGTCGCATTGTGAACTTACACAAGGTTTGCAAATGTGGTGCAATGCTGGTGTGCTAGTAGCCTGAACTTCACAAACCCGCCAGAGTCCGGCCAGCCTGGACTTGTTAGCCAGAAAGCACGAGAAGGACAGATAAAAACCCCTTTACTTCCCCACGTTAAAAGAAGAGCTAAAAGAGATGTTTTTACCTTCTAGACTTTCCAACAACTAGAATAAGAACTGGGATGGGTTTCACAACAGCCAAACAAATGATCTCTTTCACACATGCTTGTTTTTATTTCATTCCCACACACGTTTAGGAAACCCTATTCGTGTTGGTTGCCTCTGTAGAGTTCTGGTAAGTCAAAGCTCTTGTTTTCAACGTGCACCAGACTCCATGTGAAGTGTGCCGTAAGTTCTCTAATTCATCCGTTCAACAGATTTTTTTTTTTTTTTTTTTAGAGGCAGGGTCTCCCTGTCAGGCTGGAGTGTAGTGGTGTAATCATAGCTCACTGTAACCCTAAACACTTAGGCTGAAGCGATCCTCCCAGCAATCATAGCTTACTGTAACCGTAAACTCCTGCTGAAGCAATCCTCCTACCTCAGCCTCTGGAGTAGCTAGGACTACAGGTAGCTACCACCAAGCCCAGCTATATTTCTTTAAAAATTTTTTTTTTTTTACAGAGGTGGGCTGTTACTATGTTTCCCAGGCTGGTCTCAAACACATGGCCTCAAGTGATTCTTCCTCTTTGGCCTCCCAAAGTACTGAGATGACAGGTGTGAGACACCCTATCCAGCCCCATTCAACAGATTTTTATTGAGCATCTACTTAAGAGCTAGTGTTCTGTGTTGGAAATACATGCTAGTGCTAACCCTCACATTACAAGGGAGTTGTGATCAGCTGCATTTTAACACTTTGAAAAACTAAACCCCAGGGAGAATAAACAACTTTTCCAGGTCACACAGCAAATCTGTGGCAAAGCTGGGAGCTGTCTGTTGGCTCTGATCTGCTCCGTATTCCATGCTCCTTACTCAGTGTCTCCCTGATGCTTTCTTCCCGTCAACCCACTATCACAAAGGCCCAGCATTTTGAGACTGCAATTCACAAACTCTTTTTTTTTTTTTTTTTTTTGAGATAGAGTCTCACTCTATCGCCCAGGCTGGAGTGCAGTGCCACCATCTTGGCTCACTGCAACCTCTGTCTCCCTGGTTCAAGAGATTCTCTTGTCTCAGCCTCCCAAGTAGCTGGGATTACAAGCTTGTGCCACCACGCCTGGCTATTTTGTGTGGGTGTGTGTGTTTTTAGTAGAGATGGGGTTTCACCATGTTGGCCAAGCTGGTCTCAAACTCCTGACTTCAGGTGATCCGCCCACCTCAGCCTCCCAAAGTGCTGGGATTACAGGCGAGAGCTGCCACACCCAGCCCAATTCACAAACATTTTAAGGTTACTCTGCCAAAATAGGTGACGCTCCTGGTACACAAATTGAAAGGAGGACCTTGCCTTTCTTTGAGGCTGGTATAAAAGTTCATTCACTCAGTCCCTCTCCTTACTCAGCTGCTCATCTTCAAAATGTGATTTCAGGGCCAGGTGCTGTGACTCACACCTGTAATCCCAGCACTTTGGGAGGCCAAGGCGGGCAGATCACGAGGTCAGGAGTTCAAGACCAGCCTGACCAACATGGTGAAAACCCATCTCTGCTAAAAATACAAAAATTAGCTGGTCATGGTGGTACGCACCTGTAGTCACAGCTACTCAGGAGGCTGAAGCAGGAGAATCGCTTGAACCCGGAGGCGGAGGTTGCAGTGAGCCGAGATTGCATCACTGCACTCCAGCCTGGCAACAGAGCAAGACTCCATCTCAAAAAAAGAAAGAAAAGAAAAGAAAGAAGCACTCGCTGCCAGGAAGGGTGTCAGGGCTTCAGTCTCACCTCTGGCTCTTGCATGCTGCAGCATCTTGAGCAAAGCCTTTAACCTCCCTTATCCACAGTTTCCACATCTGGGAAACTGGCAACTCCTGTTTGTTCGTTCCATGTAAATCAAGTGAGAGGTGGATAGAAACGCTTGGAAATACTCTACAAATATGAGAAGGCCTGTTTGCCCCTCCATAATCCTAAGACAAATGCAGTCATTCAGTAAATAATTTGAGTGCCTCTGATGGCCCACATTGGGCTGGGCCCTGGAGATACAGCCATAAATACAGCATGTTCCCTGGCTTCAGGGAGCTCACCTGGGGTGGGGGACAGCAGTGCAATGGGCAATTAAAACAAACTCAGTTAAGTCTTATAAGTGAACCTAGGAGGGTGCCCAGCTAGGACTAAAGAGTTTTGCAGGGAGGGGCTAACAGCACAACATTCTCTGGTCAGAGAATAGGAGAATTCGCCAAGAACAGAAGGTGGTAAGGGTCATTCCAAGCAGAAAAGCAGCATGTACTGGCTGGGAAGTGTGGCTCACGCCTGTAATCCCAGCACTTTGAGAGGGCTGAGATGGGTGGACCACCTGAAGTCAGGAGTTTGAGACCAGCCTGGCCAACATGGTGCAACCCCATCTCTACTAAAAAAAAAAATAATAATACAAAAATTAGCCTGGCATGGTGGCAGGTGCCTATAATCCTAGCTACTTGGGAGACTGAGGCACAAGAATCGCTTGAGCCCAGGAGACGGAGGTTGTAGTGAACCTAGATTGTGCCACTTCCCTCCAGCCTGGGCAACAGAGCGAGACCCTGTTTTGAAAAAAAAAGAAAGAAAAAAGCAAAAAGCATTTACAAGGCAGGAAAAAATGAGAGTATGGGAAGTTTAAAGTATGGCAAGTATTTCATTCTAGTGGGGCCTGAGGTAAGGAGGCAGGGAGGTGTGACAGTGGAGAGTCAGGTGGGAGGCACGTGTTAGGCGCCATGCTGTGTGCTCGTGATGTGTATATACAGTTCAAGCGGTGCCAGGTATTGTTCTAGTACATTCCAGGTATTAACTCCCTTAATTCTCCCAACCACCCCATGAAGTGCGTCCTATTATTGCTGCTTACAGAAGAGGAAATGGGAGCACAGAGAAGTCCAGTAACTTGCCCAAGGTCACACAGCTGGAAAGTTTGCCAGGGAGTTGGGTTTTGCCCTAAAACTACTGAGAAGCAACTAAGAGATGTGGAGCAGGTGTAGAGGAGCCTGATCAGACTGACTTCTTATTCTGGTGCCTCTCTGTTTCTAGGCTTTCAAGTAATTTCTTGGCATCTGTGTGACTAATAAAGTGTATGTCACTTTCTCATGTGGAAATTTATATTGTTTGTTTAAATACTTAATAATTATCTCTTGGGCTTATCAATAAAGCAATTCAGTAATTGAAGTCTTCTGGAATGGGGTAGATTATGAATGGAAATTTATACTTAATGGTTGATCATGTTTAATGATCAATTAGCTTGGCTAATTTTGCTTTCCTCCTTTCTGTAATAACCTTTTGGCAGGGATAAATAGACAATCAGTGGACTTGAAAAATACAAAAGCTGGCCAGGCGCAGTGGCTCACGCCTGTAATCCCAGCACTTCGGGAGGCCGAGGCAGGCAGATCACGAGGTCAAGAGATTGAGACCATCGTGGCGAACATGGTGAAACCCCATCTCTATGAAAAATACAAAAATTAGCTGGGCGTGGTGGCGCATACCTGTAGTCCCAGCTACTGGAGAGACTAGGCAGGAGAATCGCTTGAACCTGAGAGGCGGAGGTTGCAGTGAGCTGAGATCACACCACTGCATCCCAGCCTGGGTGACAGAGCAAGACTCCGTCTCTAAAGAAAAAAAAAAGTTTATAAATAAGGCACAAAATATACCAAAAAGCCTTAAACTACTCAGATTCTTTTTTAGTTCACTTTAGTTCCAGGAATTAAAATAAACTCATCTTAAGTAAATAATCAGGTACACTAAGTGACATATTCAAGAAGCATGTTATTTTGGTAACAGGCATGAATTGCTCCTGATGCTTGGATACCATGTAACCTTTCTAACAAATTAATTCTGGTTTGTCACCATCAGCCAGCATTGGTGGGAAGCTCAATCTTTTTGGTTGTTTGTTTTTCAGTTCTAGTTTTCCTCTTTTATCCATCCTTTGGAATTGTGGAGTATCCTTGGGCATGTACAGTACTGGAATTTAGGCAAGGTGATTCCTAGTTTCCCTGATGAGGCTTCCATGCATATGGTGATGGGCCAGCTGACGACGTCACGACCCTTGGGCAGAAGTCAGCACAAAGTCTGGGTGCTGAAGCTCATGCCTGTAATCCCAGAAATTTGGGAGGCTGAGGTGGGAGGATCGCTTGAGGCCAGAAGTTTGAGACCAGCCTGAGCAACAAAAGTTTAAAAAATTAGCGAGGTGTGTTGGTGCATGCCGGTACTTCCAGCTACTCAGGAAGCTGAGGGAAGAGGCTGGCTTGAGCCCAGAAGTTCGAGACTGTAGTGAGTTATGATGGCACCACCGCATTCCAGCCTGGGTGGGAAAGAGATTCTGTCCATTAAAAAAAAAAAAAAAAAAAAAATTCCGGGCATGGTGGCTCTCGCCTGTAATCCCAGCACTTTGGGAAGTCAAGGTGGGCAGATCACCTGAGGTCAGGAGTTTGAGATCAGCCTGACCAACATGGAAAAACCCTGCCTCTACTAAAACAAATTAGCTAGTGTGTTGGTGGGTACCTGTAATCCCAGCTACTCAAGAGGCTGAGGCAGGTGAATCACTTGAACCCAGGAGGTGAAGGTTGCAGTGAGCCGAGATTGTGCCATTGCACTCCAGCTTGGACAACAAGAGTGAAACTCTGTCTCAAAAATAAATAAATAAATATTAGCCGGGCGCGGTGGCTCATGCCTGTAATCCCAGCACTTTGGGAGGCTGAGGCAGGCGGAACACAAGGTCAGGAGATCGAGACCACCCTGGCCAACAGAGTGAAACCCCGTCTCTACTAAAAATACAAAAATTAGCTGGGCGTGGTGGCATGCGCCTGTAATCCCAGCTACTCGGGAGGCTGAGGCAGGAGAATTGCTTGAACCCGGGAGGCGGAGGTTGCAGTGTGCTGAGATCGCGCCACTGCACTCCAGTCTGGCGCCTGGTGACGGAGCAAGACTCTGTCTCAAAAAAAATAAACAAATAAATAAATACTAATTAAAATTAAAAAATAAGAAAGAGGGGAGGCAAGGGGAAGGGAGAGGAAGAGAGGGGAAGAGAGGGAAGTGGGGGGAATCAGCCACAGGGACGCTGAGTAGTTCCCACCATCTCCACAGTTGCTCTTCCAGGGTTCTGCTAGTTTCAGGATGCTATCATCAGCCTCTTAGGAATCCAGCCTTCTTTCCCAGTCTTGAAATACTGTACCCTTTACTTCCAGAAGCTCCAATCCCCCAGCCCTTTCCTGTCAAGGTAGGACTCCCCAGCTTATTGGACTTTCGGTGGACTCATCTTCCTGAGCACATTTTTGAAAACAAGGAACTGTTCACTTGCCCCTAGGACTAAGAGAAGCCCAGATTGCTGTAACCCAAAGCCCTACCACGTGGGCTCTAGGGAAGGAAAGAAAGACTTCTGTTGTTTTATAATGAGCCTACAGCCTAGAAAGCAAGCACAGTTTATTCTCAATATATTCTACTGCATTCAAGGTTTAATAATTCTTTTGATTACATTCATGATAAATCTAGAAAACCTTTAAAAGTCCCATTCAGATTATATACTGGAATAATATATTAAAAGGCTCAATTTTTAAAAAACTATTATAGTGATTTGAAAACATATTCTTGATATTCTCATGTTTTAAAAGTAGGTTGCAAAGCAGTATATGCAATTTAAGACTAATCTCAGAATTTGGTTACACACACACAGTATTGTGTCGTAGACAATCAGTGCTTGTCTCGAGCAGGGGGATTATGACTGAGGTTTATTTTCCTTTGTATGCCTGTGTGCACTTCTCCAGTTTTCCTAATTTCTTCATATACTTGAATTAGTTTTGTAATAATACTCTCTGGCACAGTAAGTACAATGATGCTTGTGTGTGCACGCGTGCACGTGTGCGTGCACGAGCGTGTGTGTGTGTGCATGTGCGCGTGTGCGTGCGTGCGTGCGTGTGTGTGCGTGTGTGTGTGTGTGCGTGTGCCATTGGTCCTTTTCTTGGAGTAGTTACCTCACGTAAATGAAGTACTGGCCTGTCTCAACAGACTTTGGGTGGGAATAAGAATTAACTTGCAAAAAGAATAAAATAACAACGTGGAAAGAAAAATACAAAATACAGAAGATATAAGACAAAAACTTAAACATTTATCAGGATAACAGTACTGTGGTATTTTTTAAATACTCTTTGTTTCTCCTTTAGTTATAATCAATGATACGAATATATATTTTGCTTTGGCCAAAATTAGCTCTCGAGCAATGTATAATTTTCAGAAGTAGGACTAATGTTTGAATATCTGTGTTGAATGGTAGACCCTTTACTAATTTGCTGTGTGATTACAAACAAGTTGATAACCTCTCTGGATAACTTTACTCAAGTCATCTTTTTTTTTTTTTGAGATGGAGTTTCGCTCTTGTTGCCCAGGCTGGAGTGCAATGGCATGATCTCAGCTCACTGCAACCTCCGCCTCTCGGGATCAAGCGATTCTCCTGCTCCAGCCTCCTAAGTAGCTGGGATTACAGTCATGCGCCACCACGATTGGCTAATTTTGTATTTTTAGTAGAGATGGGGTTTCTCCATGTTGATCAGGCTGGTCTCTAGCTCCCAAACTCAGGTGATCTGCCCGCCTCAGCCTCCCAAAGTGCTGGGAATATAGGCGTGAGCCACCGCGCCTGGGTACTCAAGTAATCTTTACCCAAAGATTGCTTTGTCCACCTTTCATTTTACTTTGTTATTTAACAAACGCTTCCATAGCTCCACTATGGGCCAGACACTCTTCCAGGTGTTTCGCAGATCTTAAGTAAATTAATCCTCAGTACTACCCTATGAGAAAGGTATCATTCATTATCCTTACTTTATATGTATAAGAAAATTTATATGTATAAAAAAACTGAGAAACAAAGAGTCGAAAATTCATCCAAGGTCAAACAGATGGTAAGCAACAAAATTGGGATAGATTACTGACTGTTTGACTTCAGATTCCATGATACTGGCCTCCGTGTTATGGTATGCTGGATTAAATGGCATTCACACGTCAATAATTTATTGTGTGTAAAACACCTGGACAGTTCCAGGCATACTACTTCCCTGTTCTTCCAAAATCTCTTTATCTTTTTGTCCCCTGAATTTTCATTTGGAAATCTAATTGAGAAAATTATCAAATATGGTCACTCATTGGGCCCCGCCGTGAGCTGAAAGCTGGGGATACTTTCAGACCTTGAAAAAAGGGAACTTTAATGGGAGGTCCCTTAGGATAAGCAAATTTGGACATAGAAAGAGAGAGTAGTCTGCTAGGATCTAGGAGATGACTGTGATTGATGGAGGGCCAGCTGAGCTCAGGGATGATGGCGCCTTCTGTTGAGATCATGATGGCGGTGATGATGATGACAATTATAATGACATGAATACATAACAAGTAGCGATCAGATGCTACATGTGATACAGATACGTGCTAGACACTGTGATATCTACTTGTTATGTATTAGTGTACTGTATCTACACACACATGCAAACACACAAAATAGTGCATTTTTCCAAAGTTTGGTCATATATTCTCGCGCGCGCGTGTGTGTGTGTGTGTGTGTGTGGGTGTGTGATCTAATACTCATAACAACCTTCTGAAGAAGTGAAGCTTAAAAGGATTCCATGACTTGCCTGGAGTAATACTACTAGTTTAAGTTGCAAAACTGTAACTACAATTCAGGTTTGCTTACTACAGAGCCTAAACTCTTAACCAGTCTGTCATACCCAGTTATGCTTTATAAAAATAGGCAAATTGGTAGAATTCCGGCTAAGGTTAGACTCATGGTTATCTATCCAGTGAAAACTTCAGGCCTGGTGAACTCAGTAAAGAGAAATGGCCTGAGGGAGAAGCCACATGAAAGGTGACTGCCTTGGGTAAGTGGACCAAAACCCAGGGAAGAAGACTTTGGAAAATTCCACACCCTGGGGGGCCAAAGACCAAGGGCCTAAGGACTTGTGATGCTCCTGAATGGAAGTGCCGTGGCCCATGGCTAATGACAGGAAGTTGTAGTCCATGAAACTTAGCAGATTTTGGAAGCATAGCAATACCCTCATTCTTCAGAGCGACACAAACTCAAATCTTAGAGAAGCTTGCTGTAGGGTTCAGTTAAAAGGTGAATGAGTAGGGCCAGGCACGATGGCTCACACCTGTAATCCCACACTTTGGGAGGCTGAGGCAGGTGGATCACGGGGTCAAGAAATCAAGACCATCCTGGCAACATGGTGAAACCCTGTCTCTATTAGTAAAAAGTACCAAAAGTTAGCTAGGCATGGTGGCAGGCACTTGTAGTCCCAGCTACTCAGGAGGCTAAGGCAGGAGAGTCGCTGGAAGCCAGGAGGCGAAAGTTGCCGTGAGCTGAGATCGCACCATGGCACTCCAGCCTGGGCAACAAGAGTGGGACTCCATCTCAAAAAAAAGGTGAATGAGTAAATCCCATTCACATGACTGGATCCAAGAGATGAATTAGTGAAGGGGTCTCGAGAGGACAATTCTCCACTAATTTATGTTTTAATTAAGACCAAGAGAAACTAATCCCTTTAAGAGTTCTTGTGATTATTTAAATCCCTCATCTTGGCATCCATGAAATTGAGTACAGGAGAATGACTTGAAAAATGAAGAGATCTGTTCCTTAGTTTCTAGAAGAAAAGGTAGGAGTAGGGAAAAAGTGGAAGAGAGAAAGGAAAGTGAAAAGAGTTGGGGAGAAAAGAGAAGAGGCAGAGAAGAATCCAGGTAGAAGGGAAGCTCGTGATTGGTCAAGAGACCAATGAGTTACTTCCCATGCACCTGCAGGAGAGAGAAAGGAAAGGTGGCCCAAGAACAAGAATAGACCCTGGGAATTACTTTTGTATGCCTGGACACCTCCTCCATCCCAAAACTGATGGTGAGTCACCAGTGGTCCCTGGGTATGGTGGGTGAAGGCTGAGATGGGGACACGTAGCGACTGAAGGTGGGGAAGGCCCACTTAACTCCACCATAAGCGGTTTCCCTTCGTCATAAATGAGGATTTGTACCTTCCAAGTTAAAATACAGAATCATGAGAGTTTGCATCCAGCTACTCATCATGTTAAAGAGATAGTTTATGTCATATAAAATACAACAGTGCACTTGTCTGAAATTGGGTCCTCATTGTACACATACAAGTCTTACGTAGAGGTAAGCACTGTAAACAAATGTTGAATTCTAGTTAAACACTTCAACAGGCATATCCTTAGGAGTGAAGGGTACTGATGTCTGCAACTTATTTATAATGCATCAAAAGAATAAGATGGCTTGATGGGTGAATAGAGGGGTGAATAGTTGGATAGATATGTGACCAGACAGGCACAGTACACTGTCATCGCAGAGTCGAGGTGGTTTATGTACGGGTGCTCACAATTTTTTAACTTTTTTGTATGTTCACATAAATGTATAATGAAATGTTGGGAAAAAATCTTACTAGAGAGAAGAGGTTCTTTAAAACAATGGTACCCAGACACAATATAACCAACCTAATTGGATTATGCCATTTACAATAAAAAGGCTCACTGAATACAGAGTGCTTTATTTTATCTTTACCTGTTTCTTTTGTCTTGCCTGCATTTTTCTCTTTGGCAGACGAGCATAGTACACATATTGGTACTTGGTAAAGGCATGTTTTATTACTACTTGCTTAAGACTTAGGGGAAAATAGACTATGCCATTGTTCCTGTAGAATATGTTAATTGGAGAAATGCAACTGTGATTATCAACTGTGAATATCCTATTTGGTTATATGTAGAAATGCGTTTTTTCACTATAGCATTATAGTTTAGCTTTTTGTCCCATGCTAACAATGAGGTAAAATAAAATACACTAATACCCAGAAGTGACTGCAACTGTTAGCTGCCACAGTTACTCATTCCGTCTTAAAGCATAACACATTTTTGTGGACTCTATGCATGTGTTACTATGTGTTTAAATTTTAAATCACTTTTTGTAACTGCAGCTGATGTTCCAGAGTGATTGAGAGTTTTCAGAAGTAAAGAGGAGGGGAACATTTTTTGCCTATTTTTCTCATTCACACACACACACACACACACACACACACACACAAAACCTTGCAAAATAATGTTAACCCATGATTGTCTAAGATTTCACCTAAATTAACACATGCTGGTGTACTTTCATAATTGATTCTTTCTTTTCAAATTACCTGCAAATGTAAAGTTATTCTATGTCTTTTTCACCTGTCATGCTTATCCAGAGCATTATAAGTAAGATATATCCATAAATAGTAAAACCATTCTCAATAATGGATTAAAACTTATCTAATGAATGTATTTTAAAGTGTTATGTTCATTTATGTTCAATTACTTGAAGATGAAAAGAAAATTGATTTCAAAGAAACAATGGAGTTAAGATTTTTAAGTTAGCTGCTCTATATAATGGATCTTATCTTTTTTATGGTAAAACAAGTGAATTTCAATATCAAGCACTAATATGCAATAAACTCTTGCTCGTATTTTATATAAAAGACAAATATTCTGGCACTTGCATCCTAAAGAAACAAGACATTTTCCAAGACTATAAAGTATAAATACCTGAATGATCAAATGATAAGCTTCAAATTTCCCATTTTTATCAAGTGAATATCTTTAGATTCTAATGAGACCCAAGAAACTGACAGAAGTCTGATTTGAAGGTATTCTTAGATGATCATAGGATTTCTGTGTTACTTAAACATCAGACATATAAACCAATCTGCTCAAACAATGATTACCCTGTTCAAACTTCGATTACTGAACAGCTTTAAAATGCTAGAAATTAAACACCCTTTGCAGAATATCCAGACTATATTTTAATAATTAAAAAAGAAAACCACTTTAGCACATAGACAGTGTGGGCTTTTGAAGAGTCCTTTGTCACTAGCAGTCAAATTTCTTGAAAGATGAGAATAATGGGTTCGGTATGAGAAATGTGAGCTACCTTAAAAAAAAAAAACAATATGGTAACATAATTGATATCTACTGAATTGCGTACAATTTTTAAACAAATTATTCACTAAGTAAAACTGTTTTACCCTTCTTTTTGAAAAGCATTAAAACCTTGAATGTATTTAGTTAGATAACGGGAACAAAAACTATATTTAAATCACTTTTCAAAATATAGCGTTTTTATTTGTACTTAGAAAAACACAAGGGAAGAAAGTTGTGAGTTATCTCAAGGATAGTGAGAATAACAGTAAGCTGAAAGAAAGGATAACACCGAAGAGCATGTTTTTGCTGAAAGCACACAATGAAAAACATATTCAATTATACAAATAATGAGAAACACAACTTACCAGCTCTAACAAAGGTACATGTTGGGTCACAGGATACAGGAAGGGGTCAAGCTGTGATCATGGATTAAGGAACGTATCAGAGCTAAGGATCTCCAGCAAAAACCCCAGAACATTAGAAAGGTGTTTCAAACCTACCTTTCTCCCAAATGGTTGTCATAACTCCAAAACCTTGCCTTAGATAATCACACTTAAATTACTTGACTACCAGAAACCCACATACTCCCTTCATACTATTGAAAATAAAATTCCAGAAGCTATTGTGCCTATAAATGATTCCAGTCTGTTCTCCAGGGAGGATTTATGATCCATCCCACCTTCTTGGGATGGCAAAATTATCCTGAGATGAACTGCAGCCTGTCCCAAAAAGTTCTCTTTAGTACAGACTTCTACTCTAGAGTGAGCAGACACAAACACAGCCAATGTGGTACCCAAGCTTCATTTAATCACTGAATTGAACATGCATGCTTCAAATAAAAGCTGTACAGAGCTACTACTGATTGTATCTCCTGAGCTTCTTTGCAATCTGAGAGGTTTCTAACACATCACACCAGGTCTACAGTTCCCTGAAGGGATTTCTAACCTAAAAGAGACAGACAGGGGTTTCAAAGAAGAAACACACACACACTACATTTCAGCTGCATTTTTAAAACTACTCTCCCAGAATGGCATAGTCCTCCCTTTTAGTAAACACATGCTGGTATACATTAAAATAAAGAGGGTATATAAATTAACAAATCAATGCTCTTCTGTATCAAAAAACAGTCCCCCAGTTTATGACAGGTTCTCCATTTCCCCAAACACATTTGGGGTACAGGCATTGGAAAAAAATGCGAACCAAAGGAAAGAAATATTGTAACCTAGGAGAATATTCTTTGCTAGGCTTTCACAGTTAAGGTAGCAGGGCGGGGCACGCGCACACACACACACACACACACACACACACACGATGCCACTTTTGTTCCAGCGTGAGATAGCTTCACGGGGGCCGGACATAGTGACATACAATGGATATCAAAACCACAGTCAGTCTTAGCAAATTAGGTAAATTAGAGATCATTTGATGGTGTTCTATTGTTGCTATTGTAATCACAGTAATTTTCCCTGGTAATGGTGCTTCGTGATGAAGTACTGTTCTCATAGGATAATTGTGAAAGATACCGAAAGATTCAGGGATGCAGCATCTGGTTTCAAAGGCTCTTCAGATTCAAATTGGCATTTCACTTTATGTTGAAAATTTATTAGAGATTCAGATCATGCCGGTTTAAATGGAAAGGTGAAAGCAGGGTAATTTCAATCTATGAATTATTCAGTCTCAGCCTGGTGAAATTGCCATCCGTGAACTGATGCTCTGACAGTCCCTTCGCAGAGCCTCCATTACGCTTGTCATTTTTATTTCTTTATCTACGATCTCTTCCTCAGTTACCGAGCTTGTCCCTTAGGGCTCAGCTTCACAAACCAAGTATTTCAAATTAGCAATAACCTAAATGTGCTGCTGTTTCGAATCGCTGTCTCCACAGGCTGTCTTTTTTTTTTTTTTTTTCCAAATCATTAAAAACCACATCCGTGATGATATTTGTTAGGCTCTTCCATTAGATGAATTAAAATACACACACACACGCACACACACACACACATGCGGGAGGGCATCACTGCGAAGAAGAGTTATGTTCCGCTAAAATCACAAGAGAAGATAAAGCGGTGCTTTCTGCTTCCTTCTTTGTTGTCAGCGTGACCCATCCTAGCTGCACGGCATCACAGAGAAAGGAGCCGGAGCTAAAGGCGGCTTGCCTGGCACCCTGATTTCCAGCCAGAGTTGATGAGATTGCATGGCAGCCAGGCTAATCCAGACAACTGTATACTTAGCGAGCACGATTATTTAGGAAAATAAGAAAAAGCCGTTGGATGACCGAAATTAGACTGTCATTCTCCCGGGCTCCACCTGCACAGACTGCAGTCGCAACGATTCTCCACTTGATGGCCGGTTGTGTCACTGCTGGTCGACAGCTGTCCCGCATCCAGAGAGGACTGGGAGTGATTTAGGTCAGGGAGCCTGGTTTCTCCTTTAAACGTGCTCTGAGGAGTGGGGATCTGCGCCAGCCTGGTGACCAGCCTTAAGTGTGAGCTGGGGAGTCACACAGCATCAGTGCGGTGAGTGGCTCGCACAGGCCCCAGCCAGACAAACCATGGCAAGCATCCTCTCCTTTGTCCTAGCCTTTATTCCTGCAGGTAGAGCAGCGTGGCACAAACAGCCGCCAGACTATTCACACACATGGTGGGAAACCAGCTGTGCTCCATCAGAGGCAGTTTGGTTACAAGGCTCGGAGCAGTACCTGCTCAGCTGAAAATTGACGCTGCCAAGCTAGAAGCCATCGCGTACGTTCAGGCTGCATCTCTGCTCCTGGCTAAACAAAGGTAAATACTCCTCACGTAAGGTACGCTAAGTAGTAGCAGGAGAAGAAAACTTTGCAACTCTGTTGCTTCGTGCCTAGTTGCACGCCCCTGCTTTGCTGCATTGCGACCGGGAAACTGCAGGAGCTGGAGCTGGCAGTTGCGATAATGCAGAAAGCAGCAGAGCTCTGACACAGCAGTCAGCTGACTTGCGCGGTGTTATCATTCTGGGTCCTCTGCAGAAGCGGACCAGTCTCTAAGGTGGCACCAGACAGATGACCTTCAATGCAAAGAGTGGCTTCAGGAGTACGGTCTTCCTCCATCCACACCTGGCGGGGACATCTTACGCTGCTTTTCTCTCAGACAGAGTTTTTAACTCACAGCCTTCCGGACTTAACTATTTCTGTCCCGCTTGCTAAGATGGCAGGTAATTCTTAGGGTGACCGCCCCCATGCGAGCACAGGTGAAAGCCATCACTGCGCATCTTGCTTTGACTGGTTTCAGCTTTGCAAGAATGATTTCGGGAGAATTCCTGCCCACATTCTGGTTTGAAAAGCACACTTCTTTTTTAACAGGTAGAAATGGCCTTAAGCTATTTGTAGGCTGTAAACTAGTCAGTTGTACCTAACAGAATGGCAAGAGCCATAGGGAAAACTCGAAGGTAAATTCGTTCGGCACTAGCCTTAAATCATGGTCCGGTTGCTGTAAAGCAGTGTGTATGCTCTCTCTTGAAACCCAGGTTGTACATCCCAATTAATCTGACAATGGAGAAAAGCCTGATAGGGTATTACCCCAATGGTTTGAGGAATTGCTAAAATAAGAAGGCAGTCATTACCAGGCATTTGTTTAATGACTGTAATCATACTGAATTAATTTAACTTGCTGCAATGTTTAACAGAAAGTCAATTATAAATTTGTGCTAAAAGAATAATACTAGTATTTGTGTAGTACCTTCCTCTCAGGAGACATCCTCTGAAGATTACTTCATAGGCTTAACATTTACAGAGCACTGAGAATGTGCCATGCGCCCTACAGAACCATCTGTGACCAGCCTCTCTGAGGACAGGAGGTTTATGTTTCTAAGCCAGAACGATCCATATCACCTTGTATGAAGAGCATACAAGAAGCGCCACCCTGGCCTGTGCCACTCACTTTCTAAGGGATCTCAGTGATTTGTTCCACTTCTGCCATATAAGTTGTAGTTTTCTATTTGTATTTCATTTGGTTCTTTTGATATGAATGAACGATGTGAACTTTTGAAGTGAAAAAGTTTCTAGACAGCAGAGAGGTCAAATCTAGAAGAAAGGCCAGGCGTGGTGGCTCATGCCTATAACCCCAGCATTTTGGGAGGCCAGGGTGGGCAGATTATGAGGCCAGGAGTTTGAGACCAGCCTGGCCCACATGGTGAAACCCCATCTCTAGTAAAAATACAAAAAATTAGCTGGGCGTGGTGGCAGGCGCCTATAATCACAGCTACTCAGGAGGCTGAGGCAGGAGAATTGCTTGAACCCAGGAGCCTGAGGTTGCAGTGAGCTGAGATCATGCCATTGCACTCCAGCCTGGGCGACAGAGCAAGATACCATCTTGAAAAAAAAAACCAACTAAGTAAATTGAAGAAAAAGCATCATCCATATAATGATAGAATTACAAAGAGCACTAAATGATATTATTATATGAGGGACTTTTAGGGTGAGCTGCAGACCGATGCCCAGAAGTGCCAAATGTAGACTCCTCCTCTGGCACCCTTTTCAGTGCTCATTAGTAGAATCCAATAGTGTCATAAACTTGCCTTGCTAACCCCTTTCAAACCTGCTGTGAGGAAATGAGCCCCAAATGTTACAAATCACCACTAAGTTTTATTGTAATTCCTCAGAGACATTTCTATTTTTGAAGCAAACAAAACTTCTGGAAAAGGTGTTGCTCTCTAACTGAAATGTCAAGTGTCAATTCTCAAGGTAGGAAAGCATTTCTGAGGGGCGAGGAGCTTTTCTAGGGAGGCCACTCCTGCTTCATTGTATGGCAGATTCTGTGCCCAGGGTGCTGATCTCCCAGTGCTGATAGGGAGTGTTCGGCCTGGAAGCCCCTACAGCCAATATGTGCCATGAACAGTGGGGATCAGTCTGAGTCCCGGGGGCAGGAGAGACTCTGACAGCGTCTCACCCTCCTTGAGGGCATCCCATTTTTGTTTGTGAGTTTTCTTAGGTCCTTGCCCACAAAAAAGTAGCTCAAGTTTTAGTATTTTTTGAAAACTCTCGCAGGTACCACATTCTACCATATACCCAAGATTAAGAACCACTAATGAAATAATGCCATGTGTTATTTTTTTGCACCTGTGAATTTGTGCTTGGAAATTCAAATACACTCTATGTTAGAACATGAGGATGAAGAAATGAAAATGAGCCGTTAAATTTATCTGTTCTTACCTTTACTGTTAAAATGCTTTACTAGTCAATGGCACAACACAGGGGCTCACAGCTGGAATCTCAGCACTTTGGGAGGCCAAGGTGTGCCAATCACCAGGTCAAGAGATAGAGAACATCCCGGTCAACATGGTGAAATCCCGTCTCTACTAAAAATACAAAAATTAGCAGGGCGTAGGGGCGGGCCCCTGTAATCCCAGCTACTCAGGAGGCTGAGGCAGGAGAATCACTTGAACCCAGGAGATAGAGGTTGCAGTGAACCGAGATCATGCCATTGCACTCCAGCCTGGGTGGCAAGATTGAAACTCCATCTAAAATAAAATAAGATAAAATAAAATTCTGCATTAATCAATAAAAAGAAAATAATTTAAATAGAGAAAACCTCTATAGCTGTGATAGACCCATAAGTGGGGACAGTCTAGCCACGTGTAGCAGGTGCGCCCTCCCACAGCTCCTCCTTGTCTTTCAGCACTCCTTGCCCGCCTTGTGTCAGAATGTTTCGTTCACCTCATGTCCTCCTCTGTGAATATGGGAGCTCTTTGAGGACAGGGGCATAGGGGCATGACACATTTATCTCACTGGCCCCAGAGCCTTCAATCTGGCTGGCAAGTGGCAGGTCTCCACAGTATTCATTACAGGAATGAGGGAATATAAAGTCATCTTCCTGTTAGACAAGGAAGTTAAGAGACATCCAAGTCTCCAACATGAGAACAGAAAGCTTTTCTTTCATTGTAGATTATCTCGAAATCACCTGCTTCTCCATAAGGGAAAGAATGTTATTTTTCAGCTATAAACATTGATCTAAAGACTATATAGCAAAGAATTAAAAAAAAAAAAAAAGGAGGCCGGGCACAGTGGCTCACAACTGTAATCCCAACATTTTAGGAAGCCCAGGTGGGCAGATCATGAGGTCAAGAGACTGAGACCATCCTGGCCAACATAGTGAAACCCCGTCTCTGTTAAAAATACAAAAGTTAGCTGGGCATGGTGGCAGGTGCCTGTAATTTCAGCTACTCAGGGGGCTGAGGCAGGAGAATTCTTGAACCCAGGAGGGGGAGGTTGTGGTGAGCTGAGATCGCGCCACTGCGCTCCAGTGTGATGACAGAGCAAGACTCAATCTCAAAAAAAAAAAAGGAGGGAGGTGGAAAAATGGATAACATGCAAAAGAAAGTCAATCAAAACTCTATGTGCCTAATACATTTCAGTTAATTTTGGATATTTATTCAGAAGAATAAGGTATACATTTTCTTTTCCTTTTGCACTTTGAGAGAGAGTCCAGTGAGGAGGGTGGCTTTACTGCCTTTGCTAGAAATCTCCCTGCTTCAGCACCGAGGAAGGAAAACATTCTCTTCCTAAACCCTCCATTCTGATTTTTTTTTTTTTTTGGCCATACACTCTCTGGCAGTCTTGAGAAGTCTGTGGATTACTCTTCAACAGTACTTTTACATGAATATGCAATAAAATAAATAGGATTATAGGAAACTTAATTATATTAAATATCTTCACCTTTGCCTAGAAAATCAAAATACTTCCAAAGTGAATTCGCAAAGGGACTTTGGCTGTGTCTGTTCCAACTATTACCCAATAAGAAAGCAAGTTAAAGAAAAGCCTAGACAAGACTAGGGGGTGGGAAGGGGAATAGATAACTATTTATGTTGAATTTCATTAAACTTAAAATTTAATGTTTCTTCTTACAAGTGACCTATTTATTTACTAGCAGATTCCCCATTTTCACATTTAAAAAGAAATACTATGGGCCCAGCACGGTGGCTCACACCTGTAATCCCAGCACTATGGGAGGCCAAGATGGGCAGATCATTTGAGATCAGGAGTTCATGAACAGCCTGACCAACATGGTGAAACCCTGTCTCTACTAAAAATACAAAAATCAGCCAGGTGTGGTGGTGTACGCCTATAATCCCAGCTACTTGGGAGGCCCATGCTGGAGAATCACTTGAACCCAGCAACTGGAGGCTGCAGTGAGCCAAGATCGTGCCACTGTACTCCAGCCTGGGCAACAGAGTGAGTCTCCATATCAAAAAAAAAAAAAAAACTGTATTGGCTTTTCCTGATTAATTCATATGATGTAAACCCTTCCTCAGGTGCCTTTAAAAAAAAAAGTAAATAAGTAAAAGTTGATTTTTTCAACTTTCTTGTTTTGCAGCTGAGGAAGGAAATTGCAGCTCAGAATAGCTGAATTATGCTACAGTATCATTTAAATAAAGAGACCCGAGAGCGCAAGGCCACAGGTCCTAAACCTGCGTTAGACTCTCTCCATTACGCGTTTACAGACAGGGGTGTGCTGGAGCCAGCGGGTGAGAGAGACAGTTTTTAAATATTAAGGAATTTTACAAGCTGGGTACTAAACCATTGGCAGCTTGAAATCAACCATAGAGGAAGTATTTGCACCACACAAATTGGCAAACATTACAATTCAAGATCGTTGCCTTTTAAAACAACGGGCCAGGAGCAGTGGTTCATGCCTGTAATTCCAGCACTTTGAGTGGCCAAGGCAGGAGGATCATTTGAGGCCAGGGATTCAAGACCAGCCTGGGCAATCCAGTGAGACCGTATATAAAGATATTAAAAGGAGGCCAGATGCGGTGGTTCACACCTGTAATCCCAACAATGTGGGAGGCCGAGGTGGGTGGATTGCCTGAGGTCAGGAGTTTGAGAGCAGCCTGGTCAACATGGGGAAACCCCATCTCTACTAAAAACACAAAAATTAGACAGGTGTGGTGGTGTGCGCCTCTAGTCCCAGCTACTCGGCAGGCTGAGGCAGGAGAATCGCTTGAACCTGGGAGGCAGATGTGGCAGTGAGCAGAGGTCATGCTACTTACTGTACGCTAGCCTAGGGGACAGAGTGAGACTCCATCTCAAAAAATAATCAATAAATAAAAGT
Source organism: Alouatta palliata (assembly GCA_004027835.1). Classification (NCBI taxonomy): domain Eukaryota; kingdom Metazoa; phylum Chordata; class Mammalia; order Primates; family Atelidae; genus Alouatta; species Alouatta palliata. The sequence goes on from PVKV010009529.1 coordinate 53,739, forward strand.
AAAAACAAATAAAGGTATTTAAATTAGCCAAGTATGGTGGCATGTGCCTGTAGTCCCAGCTACTTGGGAGGCCGAAGCTGTATCTCCTGATCCAAGAGTTTGAAGCTGCAGGCTGCTGTGAGCCATGATGGCACCATGCATTCCATCCTGGGTGACAAAGCAAGACCTTGTCTCTAAAACGAAATAAAAAGAAAACAAATTTGGCTTATATGTTCTAATATATTTAATTATGCAAACTTATTTCATGTATTCATTTATTTCAATCCCCAAATCCAAAATGCTTAAAAATATAAATCCCAGTGGTTAAGCATAAAGCTCTTGGGTCAGCTGGCCGATGCTTGAGTCCTGCCTATACCATGGATTATCTGCGTGACCTTGAACAAGTGGGTCCCCTTCTGTGGGACTCATCTTCCTCTTCTGCAACACAGGGCAGATAACGTGTGCTTCTTAGGTAGTTACGTACACTACCCAAAGTGGTGCATTTAAACTGCTTAGTAGTATGGATCCTCACACATGCAAGGCTCCCCGGGCTGTTAGCTATGATTATTTTCCTCTTGTTTCTCTTCCTTCTTCTTTCTCTTTTTCAACTGTTCATCATGATAGATTGACGTTATTCGCACTGATATAAAAAAGAGGCATTTTTAAGAGACGATGGGCAACCAGTGTGGGATTCTGGAGAATGGAGATTTACGCTATTGTTCCTACAGTGCATGGATATTTAAAGGGCTAGTGCTATTTCTGTATAAATTCTGTAATCTTACCATCACAATTCAACAGGGTTATTATTGATAGACATAGTTTCAGCATGATTTTAGAGATTTTAGAGAAACCAGATTAAAACCATGTGCGGTATTAAGGGTCACTCTATCCCAAACGTGCAGTCAAGCCTCTTACCCCTCCAGGTAACATAGCTTCATTCGTGACTGTTTTCACTTGCGGAACCTAATGTCGATCTGCACACCTGCTGAGACAGGCTGTATTTTTCAGAGCTAGGAGTTCCTCTGTTAATGAGATTGAGCTTTGTGGGAAGAGGCTTTGCCTAAAGGCTCCAGAGGACTCAGTCCACAAAGGGTAAAGAGTTGGAATGTCATTGGGCTGTGTCAGTGAGTCTTGAGTCAGGGAGACATTCCCCTTTGCGTTTGCTGTTGGCCTTGGCTTGCCCACGGAATGGGTCCCACAGGTTTTCTGCCGCCAGAGTGTTACGGAAAGTGAGACCACTACCCCAGGGAGAGGGTGGTTAAGCAGCTGAGGAGAGGTGGTACGGAAGCCCCCTAACTTCCACCCATCCCATCCCAGCCACAAAAGCACAAGAAAGGAATGACGTTATCACGGTGGTATCCAAGGTTCAAATACAATCCCCTGTGAAAGAGAATACAGAGTAAAGTCAGAAGCAGCTATTACAGACTCAGGGTTCCAGGCAATGGGTTCTGTAAGTTCAAAGAATGGGAACACCATGCTGCTGTCCTTGCCCTGTCTCCTTCTACAGTGCTGGTCTCCTGGCCCAGCCACTTTGGGCTTACTCATTTTCAGATCTAAAGGTCTATCCCAAAAATGGCATCAGGTGTGACAAATGGCCGGGCTATGGCCTACGAGACATCAGCCTCCAGCTCCTGCAGAAAAAGTGTTTGAACCCAAATATTAATTCTGTATAATAGCAGAACTGCAAGAAGAAGAATAGAAACAATTATCGTTTGCTGAGTGTCTACAGTGTCCTGGGTACACATGGTATCTTAATCTTCCCAATCATATAATACATTTAATTACAAATACATGGATAGGGCTTTCTCCTTTTTCCCAAAGTTAGTTAGATATGATTGACAAATAAAACTGTTGTATATTTAAAGTGTATGACATGATAATACACCTTTTGTTTTGTTTTGAGGTGGAGTTTCACTCTTGTCATCCAGGCTGGAGTGCAATGGTGCAACCTCGGCTCACTGCAACCTCTACCTCCTGGATTCAAGCAATTCTCCTGCCTCAGCCTCCCAAGTAGCTGGGATTACAGATGCCCACCACCACACCCAGCTAAATTGTGCATTTTTAGTAGAGATGGGGTTTCACCATGTTGGCCAGGCTAGTCTCTAACTCCTGACCTCAGGTGATCCACCTGCCTCAGCCTCCCAAAGTGCTGGGATTACAGGTGTGAGCCACTGCTCCCAGACCGTTATGTTTTTATATACATATACATTGTAAAATGATTGTCAAAATCAAGATGATTAACATATCTATCACATCGCATAGCTACAAGTCACATAGCTTTCTGTACTAGCCAGAGTTCTGAGTGCTTTACATGTAATAATGCATCTAATCCCTACAACCACCCTGTAAGGGAAATATTATTATGATTCCCACAAGAACTTCAATAGGTGGTTATTATGATGCCCTTTTCTGGAAAAAAAAAAAAAAAAAAAAAACTAAAGCATGTGGAGTGCATATTGTTCAAATCACACATCTGGTGAATGCAGGCTCCTGGATTCAAACTAGGATGTGTCTCATCTAGCTTCAAATTCAAATCTTGTCCTCTTAACCATTAATAGTCAAATATGAGTGTCTTTCAAATTAGTGTTTAGTTTTATAGCCGGCAAGGGGATTGGAAGGAGAAAGAAGGAAAAAATATAAACTAGACTTGGAGTCACTCAGGGGAAGGTTTAAAGTCTGAGAGTTGGAGAGTAGAGAGACCTTGTCCCATAAGAATTATTAGAAAATTGGGCTTTGTCATTAAAGTGTTCCTTAATAATATTTAACTCATCGGTGTGCGGATAAATTGGCTGTCTAGGGTGGGGGTTGGAGGGAGACCTGGCTTGTAGTGCTTGCCAATTTCTGTGGTGTAAATACTCCCATCGTGGCTGATGTCAATATTTCAACATTTTAACAACCTGTTTGCAAAATTGCTGGATATTTAACAATTAGCTCTCATAAGCCAGTACCATTTGGCTTTAGCACACCACAGTTTGGACTCATGTAGCAGATTATTCTGTCCCACTCTAGAAGCCATATCATTCATTCATTCATTCATTCATTTATTTGAGACGGAGTCTTGCTCTGTTACCCCTCAGGCTGGACTGCAGTGGCACGATCTTGGCTCACTGCAACCTCTGCCTCCCCGGGTTCAAGTGATTCTCCTGCCTCCGCCTCCTGAGTAGCTGGGACTACAGGGCACCATGCCTTGCTAATTTTTTGTAGTTTTTAGTAGAGACAGGGTTTCACCATGTTGTCTGGGCTGGTCAGGAACTCCTGAGCTCAGGCAATCCGCCCACCTCGACCTCCCAAAGTGCTGGGATTACAGGCGTGAGCCACCATGCCTAGCCTGCCATATCCTTTTATAATACCTATACATTCAAGGCCGATTAAAGGCAGAGTCCTCTGTTTTTAAAGACCTGAGGTAGTCCTCTGTGTGCTTCATGCCATCTCTCCCAAACTGGGCGCTTTTACTTCTTGTATTTAATGGCAATGTTTTTAGTTTATTGTTCTTGATTTTAGAAGGAAATTGAGAAGTTTATGTTTCTCTTCCCTTGGCCATCAAATAAATCTAACAAATGTGGGTGGCTTTGTAAATGGAGTGGACTTTGATTGACTAGGTGAAAGGTTTCCCCACCCTTGTGAAGTGGACAAACCTTTAGGAGACCTAAGGCACCTACAGGTGTATGTCTATGTGTGCACGTGTATACACATGCATGCATCCACCAAGATTCACTGTGAGCCTGTTGAAGCCAGCAGCATGTATGGACACATAACACTCAATATTTTGGGTTTGTACCTGTTCCTAAGTGCTTTCCCCCAATATTTTGAGGCCGCAGCATCCATGCAAGTCTCTCTGTAATTACATGATTACCATGAGGTCATGATATGAATTCAGACCTAGCAAATTAAATGGCAATTGCCCTTTGAGAAACTATGTAACTCTGAGGATAATCACCATTTTCTGTGTAATTTTTTTTTTTTTTTTTAGATCTTGGGGCTGCTAATTTGTAAAGCACATACAACCTAATGAATAATTACATAGCGAGGGGCTGAAAGGTAACTGCAAAATAATTGCAAGCTATTTGATTCCTATATGAAAACATGTTTAATAAAATATTCCCCGAAAGTGGTTCTTTTACTTATGGCACACTTTAAGGTTTTTTTTTTTGTTTGTTTGTTTTGTTTTAATAATTCTGTTTAATACTAAGTCATAACTCCTTTGAAGAATATTTGGTAAAATACACAAAAGTGTAGGCTTTAAGTGTACATTAAAAAGCTAGGTCTGAAGCTTGGGGCTTTTTTCTGCATTATGTAAACATTATTAGCTTTTCAAGGTTTATCATCAAATGCAGTCTATTTTTGGACCACACAGTGGTGCAAGGTTTTTGTTTGCTTAACACAGGGCTCTTTCTAGTATCTGGATGTGCTTCCAAAGTGTTTTCCAAATGTCACTAACTTCTTACTCAATTTAATTTCTTTTTTTTTTTTTTTGAGACAGAGCCTCACTCTGTCACCCAGGCTGGAGTGCAGTGGCGTCTCTGAGTTCACTGCAACCTCTGCCTCCTGGGTTCTCCTACCTCAGCCTCCCAAGTAGCTGGGATTACAGGCACGCACCACCATATCTGGCTAATTTTTGTATTGTTAGTAGAGATGGGGTTTCGCCACGTTGGCCAGGCTGATCTCAAACTCCTGACCTCAAGTGATTCAGCCACCTTGACCTCCCAAAGTGCTGGGATTACAGGTATGAGCCGCTGCGCCCAGCCCATTCCATTTAATTTTAATAGCAAGTCTGGTTGCATGTCTTTCTCTCTCTCTCTCTCTCATTCTTGGTCTCTCTCTCTTCTCACTTCAGGAATAGAAAATAATGGAGGTCAGAGATAAAACTAAATACATGTATGTACGTGGCATGGGGAAGAGATCTTTGCACTAGGAGTAGACATTGGGCAAAACACTTACCTTTCCTATCTTGTAAGTTTTAAGCTGGGAATGTAAACATTTTGTGAGTACTGCACACAAAGGCATAATGCATGTGAATGCTTTTAAAGGTTTGAAGTCGGCCGGGCGCAGTGGCTCATGCCTATAATCCCAGCATTTTGGGAGGCTGAGGAGGGCAGATCACAAGTTCAAGAGATCCAGACCATCCTGGCCAACATGGTGAAACCCCGTCTCTACTAAAAATAGAAAAATTAGCTGGGCATGGTAGCTCGCACCTGTAGTCCCAGCTACTCAGGAGACTGAGGCAGGAGAATTGCTTGAACCCGGGAGGCGGAGGTTCCAGTGAGCCAAGATCGCGCCACTGCACTCCAGCCTGGCACCTGGCGACAGAGCGAGACTCTGTCTCAAAAAAAAAAAAAAAAAAAAAAAAAAGTTTGAAATCTGGCCAGGTGCAGTGGCTCAGGTTTGTAATCCTAGCACTTTGGGAGGCTGAGGTGGGTGAATCAAGAGGTCAGGAGTTCCAGACCAGCTTATCCAATATGGTAATACCCCATTTCTATTAAAAACTACAAAAATTAGCCAGGCATAGTGGCACATGCCAGCTACTTGGGAGGCTGAGGCTGAAGAATTGCTTGAACCTGGGAGGCAGAGGTTGCAGTGAGCTGAGATGGTGCCACTGCATTCCATTCTGGATGACAGAGTGAGACTCTGTCTCCAAAAAAAAAAAAAAAAGTTTGAAGTTGTATCTAAAAAATACCCTCACAAATGTGATTGAATTCTCTAACATTTGGAGTAATTCTGTTCATCTGAAATGATGTAGCAGCATGCCACTACTCTCCATCTCCACTGTTCCGGGACCCGGCCTCTCATTCCATTCCTCTCCTCTGCTTAGTTATTTTTAATTCTGATCATGCTCTGTAAATGGTCAAGAGCCAAAAGCTGCAAGAAGTCGAATAAGTATCTGGTGGACAAATTATCCTCTGTGTCTTAACAAGATATTACGTTAACTACTGTTTCACTTCTACCTTTAAGAAGCGTCAGGCTTTTTCCTTGAAGAATTATTGCTTGCTTCAATGACTGCATACAGAAGCGGCCTAAGAGTTAAAATTACCAAGCATCAGAACTTTCCAACACCACCCGTGTTCTTAATATCTTTTAGATGGTGAAGTTTAGAAATATAATAATATTACATTTGTAATGGATGCTTACAGCTTTCCATGCCTTTTTGAGTGTCTTGCCAAAGTGATTCAGATTTTGTTCCATTCTCAGAGGCTGTGGTGCTGGAGAGTGGCGATCCTAGGGTAGGTGCCCACTGACAGTGGATCGTCTTTCCTTGGGTCCTTCCTGTCACTCATGCTTATTATGCTGATAATTTTTGTTTCCTTTAAGCTCTGTTGGACTTGAATATGCTGATCATTCAAAATGGAACCAGCCACTTTTCATTCATTTTATCACTCAACACAGCACTGTTTCCATAAGTTAAATACTGTTATAGCCTCCAAAATTATTTCCTAAGTATAAAAAAGCAGAAGCAGTCAGCTTTCTTGTGTTAAGAATAATGTAATGAGAAAACCAGTAGACAGCCGATAAAACCATATAGAGTTTAGGTTCACAGTGTCATTGGGAATTAAAGCTATATTGATTTGGTAATAGGAGAGCACATTTGTGAAAACTAGACTTAACCGATTTATGAATGCGTGTTAGATAAACGAGCAGCCCTTAAAATACAATAATCCAGTCTGAAAACTTCTTTGACTTTTTAAGATAGCTGTCACTGAGGACAGGCTTGTATTTTGCAGATGCTGGGAAATACACGAGGTCAGGAATTCGTGACCAGCCTGGCCAACATGGTGAAACCCTGTCTCTACTAAAAATAAAAAATCAGCCGGGAGTGGTGACACACGCCTACAATCCCAGTTACTAAGGAGGCTGAGGCAGAATAATTGTTTGAACCCAGGAGGCAGAGGTTGCAGTGACCGAGATCACAGCACTGCACTCCAGCCTGGGCGACAGAGCTAGTCTCCTCTGTCTCTAATAATAATAATTTTATATATATATATATATATATTTTATGTAGGCTTTCCCTGATTAATAAACATAACATAAACCCTTCTTCAGGTGCATTGAAAAGAAAAAGTAGGTAAAAGCAATTGATTCTTCCAAGTTTCTTGTTTTGCATTTGAGGGAGGAAATTGAAGCTCAAAATGGCTGAGTCATGCTGCAGCATCATGTAAGTAAAGAGGCAGGAGAACACAAAGCCACGTGTGTCTTGGAAACTGAAGATGTGGATGGGAAGTAAGGAGGTGGAGATACCCTATGTTAAATATTCTTTTAAGAAGTGTGATTAACAAGGACTCATTAGAAGCAGTAGTTTATAAAGTGCACATTTCTACAAATGAAGTTTTGAGGGGGTGATTTATTGGATTGGAAATTTCCAGATAATTTTAATAGCTGAGGAAAAAGACTAGGTAGAATGTGATAAGTTGAAGATAAGAGAGCTAGAAGGGTCAATTGATGGAGTTCCAGAGGAGACATGAGATGCGACCAAGAGCAGAGTGGAAGAGTTGGCTTTGAGTGTCCTTCTTATCCTCTGAGACTAGGGCAAAGGAGGTATGGATATAAGAAGGAGATGGTGGTTCCTGTCTGTCTGAGTGTGGGCTCCAGAGTGAAGCAATGTTGCGCAGATGTTTTGATCAGAAAAGAGAGACTACCATCTTTCTGGATATTGATGTTGTAATACTGTTAGTGCAGTCCAAGATTTACTTAGCTTCTTCAGACAATAGATCACTTTTCCTTGGAAACAATATAATATAGAGGGAAACAGCAAAGACTCTGCGTTAGTGTCAAACCATTTTCTAGCCGGAGGACTTTGATCAAGTTACTTATAATTTTCAGTTTTCTCAAAAAAATGGGGATAATAATAATATGTGTATTATTACTGATAGATATATCAGAGAATTACTGGGAGAATTACATGAAATAACTAGCAGTAAACATTCAAGAAATTGTGTTTTTTTGAGACAGAGTCTCGCTGTGTTGCCCAGGCCAAAGTGCAGTGGCACGATCTCAGCTCACTGCAACCTCTGCCTCCTGGGTTCACGCGATTCTCCCACCTCAGCCTCCCAAGTAGCTGGGACTATAGGCAGGTGCCATTATGCCCAGCTAATTTTCGTAGAGACAGGATTTCACCACGTTGGCCAGGCTGGTCTTGAACTCCTAACCTCAAGTGATCCGCCCTCCTCAGCCTCCCAAAGTGCTGGGATTACAGGCGTGAGCCACTGCGCCTGGCAAGGAATGTTAACTATTACTTTCTTGATATTACTCTTGTGGTAAATTAAAATGAGTAAGTATTTTTATAGGGTGCTCTTGAGAAACATTTCCCCCATTCTATATGTGTCCAGTTACCGTTTTAGACTTGGGATAAGACTTTATCCATATTGAATTTGGCATGTAAAATTCATTTTATTGTTTCACTCTTCTAAGATCCTTTAGAGTGCTGACTCTGTCATTCCGTGTACTTATTGTCCTCTCTGTCCTGTGTAATCTGCGAATCTCTTAAGAGCCCTGTGACAGACACTGCTAATCACCTATCTGATATCCATTTTCACTTCCTTCCTTACACATCCTTGACTTGATTTGATTGTAGCAATGGACCCAATTCAGGTGCTCTAACTCCCAGCATCCCTCGCAGCTAGAGGTGGTCATGTGATATAGTTCTGGCCAATGAGATGAAAGCAGAGTCACTGGATAAGCTTCCAGGTCAGTTTATTAAAGAGGCCAGACTCATGAGAGTGAAAACCAAATTGGAAGAATGATAGAGAGGGGAAAAAAAGTAGTCCAGGGCACCATGCCACTGTGGGGCTGTAGCATCAGCCGCGTGTTGTGGATCTCCAGTCATATACCTCCTGGAGATGTGACAAAAACAACTCCTATTTGATGAAGCCTCTGTCAGTAGGCTTGTGTCCCATTTTAGCTAATGCAATTACCACCTGCTGCAGATGCCATCTACAGTCTTATCAAAATAGATGGCAGGGTGGGGGTGAGGGATGAAATACTACCTACTGGGTACAGTGCACACTATTCAGGTGACAGATACACTACAAGCCTAGTCTTCACCACTGCATAATATATCTATGGTCTGGGAGCGGTGGCTCATGCCTGTAATCCCAGCACTCTGGGAGGCTAAGGTGGGAGGATCACCTGAAGTCAGGAGTTCAAGACCAGTCTGGCCAACATGGAGAAACCCCGTCTCTACTCAAAATACAAAAATTAGCCAGGCATGGTGGTCCACACCTGTAGTCCCAGCTACTCAGGAGGCTGAGGCAGGAGAATCACTTGAACCTGGGAAGTGGAGGTTGTGCCACTGCACTCCAGCCTGGGTGACAGAGGGAGACTCTGTCTCAGAAAAACAAAAAAAGTCCTCGAGCTGGGGCTCAAGGTCAGTGTTAGCTATAGTACTCCACACCATTAGAATAACTCATACAAACCTCCTTTTTGTATTATACTTTCTCTTCAAGATCTCATTTTACTTTATCCAAATCATATTATTAACCTTTCAAATATCCTTGGGCACTAATGAGGAATTAAAGACAGTTTTTTGTTTCTCAGGCGAATACACTTTGGCTTTGAGTATCTGAGGGCCCTGCTCATAATCAGAGAACTGGAAGGAGAAAAGAAAGTACAGTTAAAAGCTTTTGCAACCATAGGGGCAACAGACTGGTAAAGGGTCCCCAGTTTCCCTCTGGACTCAGATGGGTCACTTTGCCCTCAACCTCACTGTTGGGATCTCACTAAGAATGACTTTTTCCCTATTAACATTTGTCACTCTTTGTAAATGGAAAACAATTTGTACATTTCTCTTACCACCCAGAGGCAGGACAGTCCTGGCACAGATCTTTCCTTGATATTTAATAGCTTCCTAACTCCCTCCCACTGCTGCAGCTGCTGCACAGCAGGCGCAGGGAAAGATTAGATATGGCATTTGCACCTGGCCAGTCATAAATGGCTCCTTGGTTACATTTGAAGGTTAACAGGCCCAATTCCCTTCTCTTCTTCCACCCAGAATGCTGCAACATGAAAGAGAGCCGTAATTATTCATAAACAATAAAAACTCCTATGGCACGAATAAAATGAATGAGTTTATTTGCCTACTCAGTGTAAGTAGACATTTTCCTGGTTGTTGCCATCTTTGGGGCTGTGATTAGAAATGCCTCCTCTACCCCTTCTATTTGAATGTGAGACTCTAGGTCTTGTTTCTATCAGAGTGATGGGGGGCAGATTCTTCATATCTATTGTGTGCTACTGAGTGATTCTAACCTTTGCAAACTTAAACTCCTTCTCTTGGTAACTTTGCGTTGGTACTTTACAGTGCATCTGGCTCCAGCTGGCCTCTCTTGCTCAGCTCTGGAAATGGGGCGGAGATGGGGGAATTTCACTGAGTCTTCTCCTTAATCATGATTCAGTGGATCCTGGCTGGCTCAATATAGGATTAAAATGAGTTTATAGACCTCTGCAGTCAGCTGTCATCTGCTTAGCTCCAATGTGGTCATTTGAGAGCAAAAAAGAAAAAAAAGCAAAACTCAAAGACTGCATATTAGCAGATGGCTTGAATGTGCTGTCTTTTTCCACAAACGCTAATGCTCTGTACCTTTGCTACCAGTATGTGACGTAAGCGTGATTCACTCTTGGAACTGAATGACTCCTTTGACCACTTGGAGTTCAGAGGCTCACAAGGAACTGTAGTTGAAACGGAAACTTGTCATCTTGGTGGCACTTTCTACTCTTAGCTTCTAGGAGTTTCCAGGCTTTTCAAGTATAAGAGCCTGTTTTTTACCCCAAAATAGTAGTTTTGTTTTAATCCCTGTTGATTGAGAACACCAAAAGTTACTATGAAAGCAGCACATTTCGTACTTATTAATCATTACAAAGCTACTTACACGTGAAAAAGAGTAGTACACATATTGCAATACATTATTTATTCCGTCCTTGATAACCCTTGGTTTATAGACTCCAGAATGCCTTAATGTCACTGGGAAAGTTCCCAATAATTCAAAGACCAGATGACAGTCACCCTTTGAAAGAAAAAAAAAATGGTACTTGCAGAAAAGATTTAAAGGGAGAACTGTTAAAACCTTGCACAAACTTGCAGAATAAAATGTTTTGGTACACCATGTTCCACAGGACAAGAGATCTAGGGAGGCAGCTTTGAAATTTCTAGCAATAATCTTAGCGCTTAGGCATCTGTTTAGCCAACCTGTGGATACTGTATTCTTTAATGGACCGATGTAATTGGATAAAATTCCTAATCAGCTCAAAATTTTTGTCTTAAATGAGTAACCCTTAGTGTAATCACTGCATTAGCAATAGTGAACTACACTTGAAAAACCCTACTGAATAAAACTACATTAAGTAAGATGCAAAAAATATGAGCAGTCTAATTTTATTTCCATAGGAGATTATTAACACATATTGAGCTATCAGTTAAAGTTTTAAAATCATGTTCTCTCTATCTAGACCTGTAAAATAATATTCTTATATGTGTATTAAAAGGTATTTCTAGCTTTATTCCCCCCTTTGAATTTGGGCAAGCAGTAGTTCCTAAAAGAGTCTCCAATTCATGTCTTAAAACACGACGTAAAATTCTAGGGTAAATTACAGTCTAAATTACAGTCCTTTCTTCTCTAAAAAGAACTGGGGGAAAATACACTGTATGTCATATCTGGTCATCCTCAACTGTTGATCCCTGACTGCTTGTATCTTCTCGTTGGAGTCTGCTCTTCCCATGAGATTATATTTGGTTTGTAATGTTTTCCCTGGGTGAGAAGAAATGAGAGGATCAGCCTCACACCTAAGCCAAACTACTCCCCGGCTCATCCTCTCCAGAGAGCAAACACCGGGAAAGCAAAGATAAACTTCACATGGGCAACTCCAAGGCTACACCTCCCTAGTAGGAAGACTTCAAGGCTTCCCTGCCTGCCTAGTAACAAAAACAATACGGTCCATGGGCAGGAAAGATACACATTCCCATGCGAAGTTTAAAGAAATTAAATAGTGACCCCACTAAGCAGGCAAGGGACCTGATAACCTCTCCGCGTCAGGCTGCCCAGAGAGATCTGTGAAAGCCAAAGGCCAGACTACTGACATAAATTTGACTGCCCTGACAATATGCAGTTGACCCGCCAACATCTCATGGCTACACATCTATGCAAACCTGCCAGAGGGCAAAATCAATGCTTCACTCTCAGTCCTGTTCTGAGCACAAAATTGCAGTCTTCGCATAGTATAACACCTCTTTCCTTCACCCCAAAGGCTCCAACTCCTTCTCCCCAGCACCCACCTCTGAGCCCACTCTTCCTGGATTTGCATCCAGGTGCAATCATACATGTGGTGGGAATCCTTCATCCAAATGCAAATCATTTTGCAGGATCAGAATTCTTTTGCTATGGGACTGGAAGGGCCAGCCTCTAGGAAAATTTGCATTTTGACTGGTTATGATGGGGCACCACCATGGGTTACAGAAATGAAGGGACAAAGACATGATTACAAAATCAAATTAACAAACAAATGAGAAACAAATATCCTCTATTAACTGTCTACATTTTTTTTTTGAACCCGGAAGAGATTAAAATTTAGAATGCTGAAATGCATCCAACTGAAAAGGGGCAAAAAAGAATTTTAATGAATTACAACACAACTCGAGATGCAGAGTGTATAATTAGAGTCTGAGACTGTAGCTCAGTGCTGGCTTGATTTAGTGCCCTTCAGATGATTTGTAAGAGAAAATGACTGTATTTCAAAGTAAGAGTTCCATATAGATTACATTTCAAGACAGTGTAGGCCGGGCACAGTGGCTCATGCCTGTAATCCCAACAGTTTGGGAGTCTGAGGCAGGCAGATCTCGAGGTCAGGAGTTTGAGACCAGCCTGACCAACATGGTGAAACCCTGTCTCTACTAAAAATACAAAAATTAGCTGGGCGTGGTGGCACATGCCTATAGGCCCAGGTACTCAGGAGGCTAAGGCAGGAGAATCGCTTGAACCCAGGAGGCAGAGGTTGCAGTGAGCCGAGATCGAGCCATTGCACACCAGCCTGGGTGACAGAGCAAGACTGCATCTCAAAAAAGAAAAAAAAAAAGACAGCATAGTTATGCAGAATATTCAAGCTAATATTAGAACATTTTAAAAACATTTTCAACCAAATATTTTTAAATGACTTGCTAATATAAGGCATTTTTTTCTGTTATAAACAATGAAACCAGAAATGTTCCCCCAAAATTTAGTTCCAAATATTTTTCTTTAAAAATCCCATATGACTTTGTTCTTTAAATCATCCTCCTTAATCTAAATATATTGACACTGCGAAACCAAATACCTAGAGCCAGTGATGTAGATAAATGTGAGGGCAATAGAAAAGACTGACAGGAACAGCATCACAGCTATTTGTGAGATGCATTTGCAAGTACTTTGACTGCTGAGGACACACACTCGGGCGGTGAGAACAGAAACTTGGACGATGACCAGTGTCACCTGCCCTTGATCCTTGAAGTTGATTCGGACACCCATTCCTCCACCGGCCTCCAAACAGGCATGCGGATTCCTATCTTGAAAAGCTTTAGGGTTACACACAGTCCTAAAGAGACCTGGGCCACCTCTCTGCACAGGCTGGAAATGGTTCAAAGCTTATCTGGAGATGTATTTCCTGAGTGAGGATTTGCAAAATACAATATGATTATGCTTAGAAACCATGGAGGGTTGGACGCAGTGGCTCACACCAGTAATCCCAGCACTTTGAAAAGCCCAGGAGAGTGGATCACCTGAGGTCAGGAGTTCAAGACCAGCCTGGCCAACATGGTGAAATACTCCCTCTACTAAAAATACAAAAATTAGCTGGGCGTAGTGGTGCACGCCTGTACTCCCAGCTGCTCAGGAGGCTGAGGCGGGAGAATTGCTTGAACCCGGCAAGTGGAGGTTTCAGTGAGCCGAGATCATGCCACTGCACTCCAGCCTGGGTGACAGAATAAGACTCCATCTCAAAAAAAAAAAAAAAAAGAAGAAGAAGAAGAAAGAATAGAAGCCATTTAGCATGAATGACACTAAATCTGTTTTGCTTGTTTTTAGGGCTTCCTGAGAGTGATTGAAATTGCTCGTGGACAATCTTAGAATTGCTAATGTAGTGTGCCATATGTAACTGCCTGATAGGTTCTCCTTGCCCACTGCCTACACAGAGCCAATTTATCAAGACAGGAATCGCAATAAAGAAAGAGTTATTCACACAGAGCTGACTGTGCAGGAGACCAGAGTTTTATTATTACTCAAATTAGTCTCCCTGAGCATTTGAGCATTTGGGGATCAGAGTTTTTTGTTGTTGTTGTTGTTGTTTTGTGTTTTTTTCTGTTTTTTTTTTTAAGACGGGTTTCACATGTTAGCCAGGATGGTCTCCATCTCCTGACCCTGTGATCCACCCGCCTTGGTCTCCCAACATGCTGAGATTACAGGCGTGAACCACTGCGCCCAGCCAGGGTTTTTTTTCTTTTTTTTTTTTTTTTGGAGATGGAGTCTCACTCTGTAACCCAGGCTGGAGTGCAGCGGTGCGATCTTGGCTCACTGCAACCTCCACCTCCCAGGTAGAGTTTTTTTAAGTGTAATTTGGTGGGGCAGGGGTGGGAGGGGGGCAGTGAGTTGGGAGTGCTGACTGGTCAGGTCAGAGTTGAATTCATAGGGAGTCAAAGCTGCCTCCTTGCCCTGAGTCAGTTCCTGGGTGGGGCCACAAGATCAGATGATCCTTTATCCCTCTCAGTGGTGCCAGCTGATCCATCAAGTGCAGGGTCTGCAAAATACCCCAAGCACTGATCTTAGTGACGTTATATCCAGGAGCAATTTGGGGAGGGTCAGAATCTTGTAGCCTCCAGCTGCAGGACTCCTAAACCATAATTTCTAATCTTTTGGCTAATTTGTTAGTCCTACAAAGGCAGTCTCATCCTCAGGTGGGAAGGGGGTTTGTTTTGGGAAAGGGCTATTATTGTCTTTGTTTTAAACTATAAACCACAAACTAAGTTCTTCCCAAAGTTAATTCCCCCTATGCCCAGGAATGAACAAGGACAGCTTGGAGGTTAGAAGAAAGATGGAGTTGGTTAGGTCAGATCTCTTTCACTGTCTCACTTAGTGATGGTGGTTTCAATAACATTCTGTCTTGTCTCTCTAAGTAGACTGTAAGTTTCTTTTTCATTTCCTTTTATTTTGTTTTACTTTAAGTTCTGTGATATATGTGCAGAGCGTGCAGGTTTGTTATATAGACATACATGTGCCATGGTGGTTTGCTGCACCTGTCAACCAGTCATCTAGGTTTTAAGCCCTGCATGCATTAGAAAAGAAAAGTATTTCTCCTAATGTTCATCCCCCACCTTGCCTGTCACCCCCCGACAGGCCCCGGCGTGCGATGTTCCCCTCCCTGTGTCCACGTGTTCTTATTGTTCAACTCCCACTTATGAGTAGACCATGCCGTGTTTGTTTTTCTGTTCCTGTGTTAGTTTGCTGAGAATGATGGCTTTCAGGAGGGGGTATAGCTCAGGGGTAGAGCATTGGACCGCAGACCAAGAGAATGATGGCTTTCAGCTTCATCCATGTCCCTGAAAAGGACATGTACTCATTATTTTTATGGCTGCATAGTATTCCATGGCATATATGTGCCACATTTTCTTTATCCAGCCTATCATTGATAAGCATTTGGGTTGGTTCCAAGTCTGTGCTATTGTAAATAGCGCTGCAATAAACATATGTATGCCTGTGTCTTTATAGTAGAAAGATTTATTATCCTTTGAATATATACCCAGCAATGGGATTGCTGCGTCAAATGGTATTTCTGGCTCTAGATCCTTGAGGAATCACCACACTGTCTTCCGTAATGGTTGAACTAATTTACACTCCCACTGACAGTACAAAAGCATTCCTATTTCTCCACATCCTCTCCAGCATCTGTTGTTTCCTGACTTTTTCATAATCACCATTCTAACTGGCATGAGATGGTATCTCTTAAACAAATTTACAAGAAAAAGAAACCATCAAAAAGTGGGCGAAGGATATGAACAGACACTTCTCAAAAGAAGACATTTATGCAGCCCACAAACATATGATCGTAAGTTTCTTAAGGGAAGAAAAGTCCTCCTGCCAGGCCCCTCGCACAGCCAAGTGCCTAGCATTTGATCTTTGAACCACTGACCATAGTAGAAGCTCTAGGCTGGATAGCCCGAGAGACCCTATTTGGAATCATTTAGTGTGATTATTGGCACGTAGTAGTCTCTTTCCCTCTCTTCCCTGCCTTCTTTGCCCACATTTCTGAAACTGAAGCAGAAGTGTGCGTGTGCACACTGAGTGAAGCTGCTACTCCCGTCGGACTGTAATCGTAAAACTCTTTCTTATCACCAAAGATTTGAAAGGCCTATCTTTATAAAAAGAAAGGCCCATCCCTAACTTCTTACCCCTCTCCATTCTAACAGTAAAACTTCCACAGTCTCTTCCACAGTGAGACTGGGAAGAAATGCAGTGTTGTGGTTAAGAGAGCAGGCTCAGGAATAGCCTCAAGCAAGTTACTTAAGTTCTGTTCCTCAGTTTCCTCATCTGTGAACTGGGGATTATTATAGCATCCACTTTATATGACTGGTTGATGTCCCAGAGAGCCAGCGTTACCTTTTTACCAACTGTGGTTTCAATAATGCCTGTCTTGGAGAACATGACATTTTAATTTTTCCCATTCAGTCCTTCCCATTTTTTTCATCCAATATTCAGGGTCAATACTGAGCTCAAAATTCAATTATATTCCAAGGTCTACTGGCACTATTGTATGTTGTGGTCTCTTGAGAAAGTACCAAACTCAATATCAGGCATGTAATAAGTATTCAATGAAAGTTGTTTACCTTTTCACCCCTAACCTTAAAACTACCTGAAGGCTGGAGTCATGCATGCCTTGTTCTATCTACTCCACTGAGAAAGCTCATAGCATTTACAAACCATTTTATAACCAACCAACATGTTCTCCTTGCCTGCTGCCTAGACATAGTCGATTTATCAAGACAGGGGAATTGCAATAGAGAAAGAGATTAATTAGCACAGAGCCAGCTGTATGGGAGACCAGAGTTTTATTATTATTCAAGTCAGTCTCCCTGAGAATTCCAGGACTGGAGTTTTTAAGGATAATTTGATGGGTAGGGGGCCAGTGAGTCAGGAGTGCTGATTGGTTGGCTCGGGGATGAAATCATTGGGAGTCAAAGCTGTTCTTTGATGCAGAGTCAGTTCCTAGGCGGGGGCCACAGGACTGGTTGGCAGGTCCAGGTGGGGCCATCCAGTTGTCAAAAATGCAAAAACCTCCTGGGCACATACACCTGTAATCCCAGGACTTTGGGAGGCTGAGGCGGATAGGTCACTTGAGGTCAGGAGTTCGAGACTGGCCTGGCCAACATGGTGAAACCCCATCTCTACTTCAGATACAAAAATTAGCTGGGCATGGTGGCGGGCACCTGTAATCCCAGCTACTTGGGAGGCTAAGGCAGGAGAATCACTTAAACCTGGGAGGCAGAGGTTGCAGTGAGTCAAGATCACGCCACTACACTCCAGCCTGGGTGACAAGAGCAAGACTCTATCTCAAAAAAAAAAAAGAAAGAAAGAAAAAAAAGGAAAAAATAAATAAATAAATGCAGAAACCTGAAACGGCATCTGAAGAGGCCTATCTTAGGTTCTACAACAGTGATGTAATCTTCCAGAGTAATTGAGGAAGTTGCAAATCTATGAGCTCTAATGGCTGGCAATTATTTAGAATTCAAGCCCCTCTCATCCTAAATTGGTGGCCTTTCACTAGTTTTACAAGAACAGCTTGGTTTTGGGGAAGGGCTATTATTTAAACTATAAACTAAATTTCTCCCAAAGTCAACTTGGCCCATGCCCAGGAATGAGCAAAGACCACCAGCCTATGAGGCTAGAGACCAGGTGGAGTCAGCCTTGTCAGGTTTCTCTGTCTTCATTTCCTCAGTTATAATTTCCACAAAGGCAGTTTCAACTTGATTGCTAAGCCTCTGAATTTTCTGAATAATTTTAAGCCTATTCATAATTCTTGGTATAGACCATTACTGCTTAGAATCATTCTGTGGTTCATTCCACAGACATTTATACAGTGTCTTTTAGACAGAGTACTCAGTATGGTACCACAGTGAGACTTGGAAGTAGTCTAGTGTTGTGGTTAAGAGAACAGGCTCAGGAATAGCCTCAAGCAAGTTATTTAAATGCTGTTCCTCAGTTTCCTCATCTGTAAACTGGGGATAATTAATGGGATAAATCATGTGAAGTGCTCACAACAGCATCTGCCACACATGAAGCACTTGGTAGGTGAAAAGTATTTTGATGTATCCAGGAGATAGTACAGGGTTCTTAACCAAGGGTCCATGGGGATGCCCAAGGTCCACAGATGGATTTCAAGCATCTCAGGACTTCTTGAAATTATTTGCAAAATTTAGAATAATTTGTCTACACTTTATAGTTTAGAATATAGGAATTTTTTCAGATTTTCAAAGGTAAGGTGAGGCCAAAGAGGTTAGAATCCACTGGCAATTCTGTCTTGTCTCTACTACTAGAGAGAGATGAGACAGAAATTTTGCCCTCAGTGACCTCACAGTTGAACAAGGGAAATGGACATTTGGTGACAATAAGATGTGATAGCAGCTGTACAGAAATGAGCCCACGATGCACAGGACACACAGAAGGGTCTCCTGAAGGAGTGAGGCCACAAGCAAGGCTTCCTAGAAGAGGTGGCATTTAACATAAGTCTTGGCTAGGCGCGGTGGCTCGCACCTGTAATCCCAGCACTTTGGGAGGCTGAGACAGGCGGATCATGAAGTCAAGGGATCGAGACCATCCTGGCCGACATGGTATAACCCCATATCTACTAAAAATACAAAAATTAGCCAGGCGTGGTGGCACATGCCTGTAGTCCCAGCTACTCCATAGGCTGAGGAAGGAAAATCACCTGAACCCAGGAGGCAGAGGCAATGAGCCAAGATCATGCTGCTGCACTCCAGCCTGGGCAACAGAGCAAGACTTCATCTCCAAGAAAAAAAAAAAAGCTTAAAGTATTAATACAAGATAGCCAGATGAAAAGAGGGAGCAAGAGTGTTCCAGGCACATTGAGGATCATGTGCAAGGGTATGAGCTAGCGTGGGAACAGCAAATAGTTGTATGAATGGACCAAGAAGAAACAGGAGACAGGGAGGCTAGTAAGGTGTGCAGGGGAACAGTCATGAAGGACTTTCATTGAATGCTATGCTGAAGAGTTTACACTTTATAGAAGGCCATCATGGTAGACACTGTGCTGAGCAATATTTCCAATTCTCCTCCCCACCCTAGATTAAAGCTGTATTTCCTTCCCCCGTTGCAGCTGGGCAAGACCATGGGAAAGATTCTGAGCAATGCACTGTGACTTGAGGCAAAGCGCCATTTTCAGGGCAAAGCCTTCAGCTGCCAGGGCGTGATTTTCCACGCCACTCTCCCTCGCTGCAACAGTCATGGAGGATTATTTTTGTTAAGATGGCTGATGTTTCAACCAAAGGCTCCACCAATGAGCTCTACTCCTTAAATGGCAGACTTTGAATGAGTGAAAAACAGATTGTGATTACCTTTTGCCAGTGAGAATTGGAGGTTGTCTATTACCTCGTCATGTTTTTTTTTTTGTTTTGTTTTGTTTTGTTTTTTACCACATGTACACCTCCAGAACCTCATCAGCCCTTGACTTAACTAGTATAGCTGTGGAAGGCCATTAAAAATGTTTTCCGGCCAGACGCGGTAGCTCCCGTCTGTAATCCCAACACTTTAAGAGGCTCAGACGGGCAGATCATGAGGTCAGGAGACCAAGACCATCCTGGCCAACATGGTGAAACCCCGTCTCTACCAAAAATAAAAAAAATTAGCCAGGCATGGTGGCACACCCCTGTAGTCCCAGCTACTCTGGAGGCTGAGGCAGGAGAAACGCTTGAACCTTGACTGCGGAGGTTGCAGTGAGCCAGGCACTGCATTCCAGCCTGGGCAACAGAGCGAGTCTCTGTCTCGAAAATAAAAAAAGTTTTCCCTAAATATTACAAACGGGAGTTTGCATCCTATACGGAAGGTGCTTTTGAACTATTAAAGGATTTTAATCAGGGTCATGATTATGATACTTGTTTTGAAGATTGCACTGGTAGTAGTAATGTGAACTACACAAGAGGTTAAGAAGTTGGATGCGGTTAGGAGGCTGGTCTCAACTAAAGCAACAGTCTTGGGTGGGGCATAGTAGGTAAGCTTGGGTCTTCTATTATGCATCAGGGCTCATGAATCTGCCAATTCATTATTGCAAACGTGTACTGAAATATATTCCCCTGTCTATATGGAAAGCGTATTATTCTTACTTTCCATGATTACCAACTATGGTCACTGATTTTCATGGCAGAATTACGAAAATCTATTAAGGAAAAGAAAGGGCAAATCTGAAAGCTAACTTATTTATGAAAACTCATTTCCAACTCTATTTTAATTTGTCTGAAACACCGTTGTGATGAACCTAACCATTCCCTATACATGCAACATAAAGGGTATCCTTGATGGTTTCAGTGGTGGTGAATAGTTTTACATATGCTGTAGCTAAACATAATCGATTCTGTAGCTTCCTAATGATCTACCCTGAGGAGTTATTATTCCTGATGGCAATAAACCAAAATTAAAACAGACTGCATAGAATGAAGCAAATTGAAACATCCAGGCTCAGTTAGGAACACCTGCACATTAAGATTAATCATGGGCACTGCTAGAGTGTGACAGGTATATCAATATTACAGAGAAAAGAGAAAGGTAACATTTTCCAGGAGAGTTCCAAGTGTATTTCCAAGGATCAAAGGTGTTGAGCCTGAGTCTACGATGAACAAAACCACATAAAATCTATAACTGTCCATGACATTGAAATTAAAATTGTTTTCTTCCAAACGGCTTAAGTGGTTGTGGCAGTTTGTGTTACAAAACCACAGGTACCGTTGTAGAGAGCTCAAAAGAATTTAGATCAGTGAAATGTTGACTTTTGTTTTGTTTACCCTGGATAGTATCAGAAGGTAGATACGAATTTACCTACTAGATATTATTCAATTTAAAATCAAAATGTGCTTTTGTGTTTTTCTCAACTTTCTATTTTATTTATTTATTTATTTATTTATTTATTTATTTATTTATTTTGAGACAGAGTCTCACTCTGTCACCAGGCGCTAGGCTGGAGTGCAGTGGTGCGACCTCAGCTCACTGCAACCTCCGCCACCCGGGTTCAAGCAATTCTCCTGCCTCAGCCTCCCGAGTAGCTGGGACTACAGGTGTGCGCCACCATGCCCAGCTAATTTTTTTTGTATTTTTAGTAGAGACGGGGTTTCACCATGTTGACCAGGATGGTCTCGATCTCTTGACCTCGTGATCTGCCCGCCTCGGCCTCCCAAAGTGCTGGGATTACAGGTGTGAGCCACTGCGTCCGGCTAACTTTCTGTTTTATATTCATTATTTTAATTGTTTTATAAACCGTGCCACCGTACGATAGAACTAGAGAGATAGTGTTACTGAAACATCCGAGGCTCTGTCTAGGTCCTACTGTTGCAGCATAGAAAGCCAATCACCAAGACAATGACTATTTCCAGGGAGGAAGGCTTTAATCAGGTGCTGCAGAAGAGTTGGGAGATCAGTCTCAAGTCCATCTCCCTGACTGACTAAAGTTAGGAGTTTATATAGCAGGGCAGAAATGTAACCATGTGAGGGAAAACAGGAATTAGGGAAGGGTTAGGAAGAGACGTTGGTCAACAGGAAGCAGATGGTCAGTTCATCCATCATGACTCATGAGGAATATGGTGCCTCACTGTCCAGATACAGTGATCTGGTGAGTTTCAGCTCCTTGATGCTATCTGGGAGTCCTGATGGTTGGTTTCCTGAGAAAGGAACTCAGATAAGACAAACATAACTTCCTCAAGTTTTAAAACTGGGAAGATCAATTTTAATATTTAGTCAAAGAAATCGTAAACATCAGTTCAGTGGGACAATTGGGCTGGTTTCAGTAGCATAGCACAGTGATTAAGTGCACATTCTCTGAAGCAAGGTGAAATTGAATCCTATTTCCACCACTATGAGCTGTGTTACCTTAATTAAACAAGTTACTTCATGCCTCTGTGTTTCAGTCTTCTCTGTGAACTGGAGATAAGAAAAAGACCTTCCTCTTAGGATTAACAAACAAATAAATTCATATGAAAACATTTTAGGATGGTACTTGATACATGGTGAGCACTTTATAATTATTTGCTATTATTATTGTAGTTATTTTTTATTTTATTTTTTATTTCAATAGTTTTTGGGGAACCAGTGGCTTTTGGTCACAAGGATACATTCTTTAATGGTGATTTCTGAGATTTTGGTGCACCTGTCACCCAAGCAGTGTACACTGTATCCAATGTGGAGGCTTTTATCCTTCTCTCCCCTTCAAACCTTCCCCCTAAGTCCTCAAATCCATTATATCATTTGTAGTTGCTATTATTATTAGGCAAGTTACTTTAAGTTCTCTAGGCCTCTGTTTCTTTATCTGTAAGATGTGGATTATAGCATTGCCCATGTTATAGTATTGTTATAAAGACTAAATAAGGTAATATAAGGGTTTATTCTCCAACTAACAGATGATACAATAGCAATGATAATGATATTAATTATTAAGTGCTTTTTGTGTGCTAATTTCTTTACATATTCTGTCTCATCTTCACAGAAAGCCTATGAGGTGGTTATCACTTTATTCTTTTAACAGATGAGGAAACTGAGGCATGGAGATGAAATAATCTGCCTCTGCTTACACAGCTTAATAATCAGCAGAATCAGGACTCTGGCTTATCTGCCTCATTCTAAAACAAGTGCTTTTAGGCTAGGTGTGGTGGCTCATGCTTGTAATCTTAGCACTTTGGGAGGCTGAGGTGGGAGAATTGCTTGAGCCCAGGAGTTTGAGATCAGCCTGGACAACAAAGTCAGATCCCACATATACAATTTTTTTTTTTAATTAGCCATGTTCAGTGGCATGTACCTGTAGTCCAGCCACTCGGAGGCTACAGTGGGAGGATCCCTTGAGTCCAGGAGTTTAAGGTTGCAGTGAGCTGTGATCCCATCATTGTACTCCTTCAGCCTGGGTGACAGAGCAGGACCTAGTCTAAAAAAAATTAAAAATTTTTTAAAAACCCTAAAACTCGTGCTTTTAACAAGTATCCCACACTAACAAGGAGAGAGAAAAATAAAGTGGTTTGTGTCCTGTAGCTGAAAATTTTTTTTTTTTTTTTTTTTGAGGCAGAGTCTCATTCTGTCACCCAGGCTGGAATGCAGTGGCACGATCTTGGCTCACTGGAACATCCACCTCCTGGGTTCAAGCAATTCTCTTGCCTCAGCCTCCAGAGTAGCTGGGACTATAGGCACACACCACACTGGGCTAATTTTTGTATTTTTAGTAGAGACAGGGTTTCACCATGTTGCTTAGGCTGGTCTCAAACTTTCGACCTTAGGTGATTTGTCCGCCTCAGCCTCCCAAAGTGCTGGGATTGCAGGCGTAAGCCACCACGCCCAGCCCTGAAATCTTATATTACAAATAGTAAAACTTAGAGTCCAAGTTGCCCATTTCTATCAATTTATTTAGAATGCAAGTGCAAGTTTTGAATTTTCTTCAATGGGTGAAGAAAGTGTCTAGATTAGAGGCATAGAGACATGCATAAAGAGAAGTTCTAAAGTTTGAATTTTGTAGAATTGATTAGAAACAATAATGGTAGCTTTTAAAAAACACAAACATGTCTAGCTTAGTAGAAATTCAATTAATAGAATTTAAATAATAATAGGCATTAATGAACTGACATAAATTCATTATTGTGAGAGAATAAACAACAAACTATACAAAAAAGAAATCAAGAAAATAATCACACAGTAGCATTAAAAAAATACTTAGGGAAAGATCTGTATAATGAAAACTATAAAACACTGATGAAAGAAATATAAGAAAACATAAGTAAATGGAAAGAAAGTCCATGTCCCTGGAATGGAAAACTTAATATTGTTTAAATGTCTACACTACCCAAAGCAATCTACAGAATCAATTAAATCCCTATTAAAATTCCAATGACATTTTTCACAGAAATAGCAAAAACAATACTGAAATTGTTATGAAACCACAAAAACCCCGAATAGCCCAAGAAATCATGAGCAAAAACAACAAAGCTGACTGTATCATACTACCTGATCTCAAAATATATTATAAAACTATAGTAATCAAAACAACATGGTACTAGCATAAAAACAGACATACAAATCAATGGAACAAAAAAGAGAGCCTAGAAATAAATCCATGTATTTATGATTAACTGATCTCCAACAAAGGTGCCAAAAACACACAATGGGTAAAGGACAGTCTCTTCAACAAATGATATTGGGAAAACTGGATATCCACATTCAGCAGAGTGAAGATGGACCCTGATCTCATCTCATATACAATAATCACCTCAAAACTGATTAAAGATTGAAACATAAGACTTGGAACTATGAAACTACTATCAGAAAACATAGGAAAGAAAGCCTGTTGGAATTGGTCTTGGCAAGGAGTTTTTTGGATGTGAACCCAAAAGCACAGGTAATAAAAGCAACAACAAACAAAGGATATTTTATCACATTAAAAAGCTTCTGCACAGCAAAGCAAACAACAGAGTGAAGAGACAACCTATGGAATAGGAGAGAATATTTGCAAACCAAACATCTGATAAGTGGTTAATATCCAAAATACATAAGAAACTCGAGCAACTCAATAGCAAAAAACATACCTGATTTTAAAATGGCCAAAAAGCCTGAATAAATATTTTTCAAAAGCGCCCAACAGATATATGAAAAAATGCTCAACATTACTAATCATCAAGGAAATGTAAATTTAAATCACAGTGAGATATCCACACTACATCAATTAGAATGGTTATTAGCAAAAAAACAAAGATAACAAAACAAGCAGTGGTGGGGATGTGGAAAAAAGGAACCCATGTGTTGGTGGGAATGTAAATTAGTACATTCCTCTTACGGAAAACAGTAAGGAAGTTCCTAAAAAAAAAATAAAAATAGAATGACCACATGATCTAGCAATTTCACATCTTGGTATATATCCAAAGACAATGAAATCAGTACTTGACGAGAGATGTGGACTCCCATGTTCACCGCAGCATTATACACAATAGCCAAGATAATAGAATCAACCTAAATGTCCATGAGTAGATGAATGGATAAAGAATATGTGCTGTAAAACTAACACAGGAGCAGAAAACCAAACACTGCATGTTCTCACTCATGAGTGGGAGTTGAACAATGAGAACACATTGACACAGGGAGGGGAACATCACACACCAGGGTCTGTTGGGGAATGGTGGGGAGCAAAGGGAGGGAGAGCATTAGAACAAATACCTAATACATGTGGGGCTTAAAACCTAGATGACAGTTGGCCGGATGCAGTGGCTCACACCTGTAATCCCAGCATTTGGGAGGCCAAGGCAGGCGGATCACGAGATCAGGAGTTCGAGACCAACCTGACTAATATGGTGAAACCCCGTCTGTACTAAAAATACAAAAAAACTAGCTGGGTGTGGTGGCGTGTGCCTGTAGTCCCAGCTACTCGGGAGGCTGAGGCAGGAGAATCCCTCGAATCCAGGAGGCAGAGGTTGCAGTGAGCCGAGATTGTGCCATTGCACTCCAGCCTGGGCAATAGAGGGAGACTCCATCTCAAAAAACAAAACAAAAAACCCTAGATGACAGGTTGATAGGTGCAGCAAACCACCATGGCACAGGTATACCTATGTAACAAACCTGCGTGTTCTGTACATGTATCCTGGAACTTAAAGTAAAATTAAAAAAAAAAGAGAAAAAGAAAATAAAAAAATATGTGCTGCAGATACACAGTGGAATGCTAGTCACCCTTAAAAACCACGGAAATCCTGGCATTTTGTATAACACGAATGAACCTGGTGGACATTATACTAAGTGAAATAAGTCAGGCACAGAAAGACAAATATTGCGTAATTTCACTCCTATTTGGAATCTAAAGAAGTTAGGCTCGTAGAAGCAGAGTAGAATGGTGTTGCCAGAGCAGGGGGAAGGGGTGATGTGGAGATGTTAGTCAACAGATACAAAATTCCGGTCAGTCAGGAGGAATAATTTCTGGAGACCTATTGTACGGCATGGTGACTACTGTTCGTAATAACGTACTGTATACTTGAAAACTGATGAGAGTAGATGGTAAATGTTCTCACCACGTTAGAAACGTACAAAGGTGCTGGAATTGTTAATTAGCTTGATTTAATCATTTTACAGTGTGTGTATATATCAAAATATCATGTTTTATGCCATAATATGCATGATTTTTATCTGTCAATTTTAAAAAGTGGATAGGCTTTTTACAAATCCCTAAATATAAAGAATTTGGAGGTTCTCAGTCACCATCTTGCCCATACTTCTTTTTACACCAGTTAACGGAAATAGCTACCTACTAAGGTTTAAGTAAATCCATCCAGTGCCTGACTGACTTACCATTGTCACATGAACTCATGTCCCCAACAGGTCACTAGTCATCATTTATAGAAAAAAAGGTCCTTGAATTAGAACATTAGAGTAAACACAGGTCAAACTGATAACATGTTCATTAGGTATCACAGTATTTTTTAAAAACAATCAGAGATTCTGGCCGTCCGGAAACAGGCCAAGATGGATGAGATGGCATTTATTTATTTTTTAAAAATCTGTTGGGTTTCTACTCTGCATCCTACGTTGCATTACAGTCTAGGGACTGAAAAACAGCCAGTAAAGGGTCGGCCCCATTAGCCAACTGTGCCGTGAATGCCCGGAGCATATTCCACAGACATCGTGGGAAACGGGATAAAACAACAACAAAGCAAAAAATGGAA